>SKCR01041300.1:0-204036 GCA_019454045.1 Zanthoxylum bungeanum | reverse complement strand
ATAAAAATAGGTGCACAACGAATCAAGGCTTGAGACCTTATTTTATGAGCTGGAAACATCCAAAGAAATCCATCTCATAACAAACTAAGTTCACAAAAATAGATGTTCAAACCCAGCACCACTAGGACCTGAAAATAAGCAACATTGGTTGGATGCTATGTTATTTTCCCTATAAATCTCATGAGCTCATAAATAATAACTCTTTCGAGTGAAGGGTTTTTGCCCTTATCTTTTGAATTTGGCCCCATTTGCTCTTTTGCACTTGAGTCTCATGTAAATATATATTTTTTAAATTTCTTTTTGCTTTTACAAGGGGATAGCAGGGTCATCTAGTCAAAGGTCAAACTATTTAGTGAACAAGGTATGGTAGAAATTAGATTACCAGTCTAAGAACTCATACATGCGACCAAGCCTTGACATAATAAAATCGTGTATGTGAGGTACAAGCATAAGATATACCAATAGTTTTTGTCACACACATACATGCATATAGAGCATTAAGTAAAATAAAAGCATATTATACATGTATAACCATATATCCTACATACCGGGATCATATGCACATGCTTTTCATGCTTGAACAAGCCACACAAAATATTTTTGGTCATTTTTTTTTATTTTTCAGATTTAACACACACAAAAAAAAAAATTAAAGACACGAAATAGCTTGTCAATATCCAATGGTACTTGGAGTTGTATCCTGAGTACAAATCATACTACCATCCATTTAGAATCGGCTATGAAATATATGTTCGGGTTTCCATCCTATATACCAGGGGAGATGAAACAAAAACAAAACACACACACCTATATGCAGTGAAAAGAAAATAAACGTGCAAAAACATAAAACACACGCGCACACACACATGCAATGGGAAATACAAATTCACATTCTAAGAAGAGTTACACCGAAATGCACTTTCATCATGCCTGTCAGGATCAAGACATTCAGAAGTATATGGGAAGTCATCTTACTTCCTCACCCAAATCTTTCTAGGAATCGCTTTCACATGAGTATTCCCAGTCAACAAAGCAAGTTTATCACTAAGAAATTGTGTCTGTTTTGTTAGTGCAGAAACTTGAGAAACTAGATTTGAAGAATCAAATCTATGAGACACACTCTTATGCCTCTTCTTTTATTTGTGCAACACGAAGCACTTAGGCCTAATGTGTCCTGCCTTGCCACAGTGATGGCATACAAACAAAAACCTCGGATGAGAGCGAGGTTTACCCACAACACCTCTAGATCGAGGTTGGGTCACAGGACGAGGAACAAACAGAGGAATCACATGACTACACTCAACAGGCTTCTTACCTAAGTCATGTTTAGGAGATTTAGGCATAGCTCTACATGTTGACGCCTTATCACAGTTAGGCTCAAAACTAATACCTAACATACGGTCCACTTTCTTATTCCCACTAGAAAATGCAGACAACTGAGTTCTAGCATCTTCAAGTTCAGCCTCTAAAGTTTGGACCCTATCAACTAGGCCTCTATTCCTCTCCTCCAGGTCATCAACCATCAAGAGGCTTTTCTCAAATTTGGCTTGAGCTTCATTCTTTTCCAGCTCTACTCCTTTTAGCTTCTTATTGACCTCTATATTAGTCTTCTTAATAGCTAAACTCTCATTAAACAGTTTAATATAAGCTACCTGAAGACTTTCCTCATCTACAGACTCATCGAGAGAGACTTATGAATCAGCATCATTAACAACAATCTCTCTCTCATCAGCCACACTAACAGTAAAGGCCATATAATTGTCCATATTCTTAGTAGAATCATCACCTTCTGAATCACTAAGGGAGGCTGCCATGACTTTCTTGCTTTTAGCCCTAAGGTATGTGGGACACTCAGATCTAACATGCCCATATCCTTCGCATTCATGGCACTGGACACCACATGATCTACTATCTCTATCCTCTCTAGACTCTCTCCTACTATGCCTACTCTCTCTAGGCTCATCCTCCATATCATTGTCACTATTATGGCCACTCTTCTTCAGCTTATGAAATTTCCTAAACTTCTTTGCAAACAAGGCCAAATCATGATCCGTGAGGGTATCCTCATCACTAGACGAACCATGAACAACTTCCTTCGCGATCTTCATCGCTATAGTTTTGGGCTTTTGATACCCAGGAAGTTTCTGCTCATAAACCGGCAGTTTTCCTACGAGGTCTTCTAAATTAAGTTGATCGAGGTCATTGCTTTCCTCGATGGCGGTGATTTTGGGTAGGAACTTATCAGGCAAGGATCTAAGGATTTTCCTAACTATCCTACTGGTAGGAATAGTCTCACCTAGGTTAAAACTTGAGTTAACTATGTCGTTAATCTCAGCATAGAACTCATCAAAGGTTTCCTCATCTTTCATTCTGGCGAACTCAAACCTAGTAGCAAGATCTTGGAGTCTATTATTTTTTACAGATAATATGCCCTCATGCACAGTCTACATGATGTCTCAAGCATCCTTGGCTATCTCACACATTGAGATTCTCCTAAATTTAGCAGAACAAACTGCACCATGTATGGCATTAATTGTCTTGCTATTCCTATTGCTAGCATCAAATTCATCATTGGTCCCGGTCAATTTGTCTTTAGGGGAAGAGACCTCATCAACTATAATAACATGAGGTTTCCACCCGTACTCAACTGTCATCCAGACCCTCTCATCTGAGGACTTAAGGAATGCTCTCATGCGAACCTTCCAATGTAAATATGCTATGCCATCAAAAAATGGCGGAAAATTTAAGGGTTGACTACGTTCCATAGCTAATGGGTCAAGGATCGAGTTCAGGCTTTGATACCAATTGAAAATTCGCGATAAGCCTAGGTTCTGACCCTATACGGAATAAAACACAATAATCAAGACAAGTCCATATTATTGAATCTATGGAATATAAGCATGCAACCACAATGTCCAACAATTAAAATAGATTGCGGAAAATTAAATCAATCACACAAAATAAACACAATAATTTTGGTGACGAAGTGGAAAACTAGTGTGAGTAAAAAACCACTCCGGGTATATCGGCTACCAGCCCAATCCACTATATAGAGAAAAACTTACAGCGATGGTCAAGACCTATGGTGGCAACTCCACCGACTCAAGTACCTCAATACTGCAAGAACTCAAGGCAACTCCTCAATCCCGCGACCCACGGTTTTCTTCAGAACCTCTGAAGTCTCTGAGTAGATTGTATCCGTACGCACGCCGCAACTCCGACTACCAAACTTCCTCATTGAGAACTCTGAAGGATTGGGAATTTTGGGTTTGGTTGTGTTGAAGGTTTATCAAAGATTGAATCTCACCATTAATGAAGAAGACAATAAGATAAGAAGTCTTCAGTGGTGGATTCAAGAGAGGTTGAAAGCTTTTAGAGATTTTGGCTCAAGGAAAATGTGTTTCAACCCTTGGGGATGGTGGCTACATGTTCAATTTTTAGGTAGGGTGAAAAGCTAGGGTTTTTCAAAGACAAAAGGCTGAAAAACGCGTTCAGGTGCGACTGGCATTTCAACGCTTACTCAAACGCTGCACGAACGCGTGCCTACTGGAAAGACTCGTTCGAACGCCACTTGAAGGCACCACGAACGGATGCTCTCTGGAATGTCCCCGTTCGAACTCACCTAGAACGTGACTCGAACGTTTGCTCTCCGGAATGATCTCGTTCGAAACCAATGTTGAACGTGCTACTAACGCCAAACGTTCGAACGCCTAAACAAACGCGACACTAACGAAGATGCTTCAGCTTTGCCAAAAATCAGTCCAATTGCTCCAAGTACTATAAGATAAATTACAACTCAATTGAACTTGTTTTGTCACGGACATTGCCAATAAAAATGGAACTAACATACTTTTAATATGATTTTAAGTACTCTCAAGTCGACATTTAGTTTCCTTGCATCTTGGGTCGGACTTAAACATCCTAATCTTATTTGTCCAATTTTTTATATGCTAAAGAACATATTTTCCTGTTTCAGTAAAAAATTTCCCATTACAGATTTCTGGTTATAATTAACACTAGTGTAAAAAATGACAGCACAATAATGTTAGAAGTGTTACATGATTTGATGCTGTTCTCATTGTTTATAGTCATTAGTTGACTTAAGTAAAGATGATTCATTGGTAATGGTAGATAAGTTAATAAGATTAAAAATTAAATCAAAAGAGGGACCTTTCATTTACTCATTAAACAATCCAAACAAATGATACATTATACAACCACACTCCAACAACCCAAAATGGGAATGATCTCCAACATGACTAGGAAGAATATATAGGAAAGAATCATTATCAACAATACGACAAGCAATTGGAAATAATCATCGTATTCAAAACAGAATTAAGACTTAATTAGAAGTTGATGATAGTCGAAGCACAAGATGCTATGAAGAGTAAGAATAGAACAAAATTGAAGGGTGCTTTTGTAATGCTTCCATCTGATGTCCCTCCTGTTTTTGGCACTGTTTTGGACCCAGTTCCTGCACTTCCTCCCTTTCCTGCATTGTTACAAAGCATTAACATGATTACAGAGGTGACGATGGGAACAGCTCACAACAGATAGTCGGCTAGAAAATTTAATATCCATTAAAATAAGAAAGTCAAAAAAATTATATTTTATCAATAATGGACATATATTTTAGAACTCGTCTAGGGCTCACAAAACGGAGGGCGGCACCTGCATGATTAGTCTCATTCAACATATTTTAGAACTTTTATATTGCTCATAGAATTTAATGCCTCCTACTACATACCTGAAGGTACACCTGATGCTGATGGTATGATATCAGGCTCAGGTGTTTCATTTGAAGAAGAATCTGTAGGAGAAGTTGCAGGAGAACTTGCCGGGGAACTTGCTGGTGAGCTTGCAGGTGAAGTTGCTGGTCCATTGGCAGCAGCTGCTTCACCAATATTGCATATTCAAGTTAACAGAAATTGACATAAATAAATACAAAGTTGAGAAATTGAGGTTACCTTTACACTGGCTAATTGGCGGAGTTTGAACTTTACAAGCACCAGGGAGAGAGAGAGCAAGAGTTTGGTTTATATTGATACCTATAGAAGGAACGTTACCATTAAGAACAGAGCAAAGGCATTGTGGTGATGATTGAACCACACTGCCTAGCTGTGAGCAGCATGAAGATGATGGGGTTGAGGAATTTCCTGTAACATAGTTTAGGCAGGGGGCTAGGCTTGTGAGGGCGCTGGTGCATGCTAACTGAGCCATGGCTCCACCCCATAGAATGGGAACAAGGACCAGGAGTAGTATACCAATCTCAAGCCCACTTGAAGCCATTTGACTGGAATTTTTGAGTGTCAAATTGGGTTTCCAAGAGTCAAATGTTCGATGGGTTTGAGTGAGAAAGGAAGGCAATTGAAGTGATTATTATATAACAAGTTTGTGAATAAATGACAAATAGATTGGTATATTTGGTTGGCCAACTCTTACTTAACCAAGGGTTATTTTTTAATGACTGAACAGATTCTAGATGTGATCATCATAATCTTTTAGCTTAACAAAAATGACTTCTGGTTTCCTATTGTTTTTCATAATTATTTATTTTCTAATTTATTATTTATTTTTATAATTATCTATAAGGTACATTCTATTTTAATAGTAAGAATAGTAATCGGGACATTCCGTCCAATTCCGGTCTTGTCCCGATTATGATTCGGGATGAAAAATTATTTTGAATCCCGATTGATTTTTTAATCAGAACGAAAAGTCATCCTGAATCACGATCGAATTTTTATTTATGTCGATTTTTATCTCGAATCTTGTACCATTCATTATGGGACTCGAATCCTGGTCGAGTATTGAGATTTCCTTCCAACCCTAAATAGCGGTGACCTAATGGGTAATTAATGAAAATATTATAGACTCAATGGGTAATTAAAAAAAAATTGCAGAATTAGAGGGCATTCTCCCTTTAATTTATTTAGACAAATATTTTACTGGCTGCAAAGACTTAGCATTACCTTGTGTAGAAGAAATATTGAGTAAAAGAAGAGACCAATGATGCAGTCAGCAGGGTAACCAAATTAAACTAAAAGAAATGACAAATCAATAGCTAGAAATAACTAACATACCTTGTGAGGAAACTTGGCCTTTGAAAGCTTAAAAAAAATTATTAATAAGTTGAATCCTTCACATCATAAACATTAGTTAAGAGTAGATGAACTCCATAACCCACTTCAAATCTACCAAAAAAAAAATTCCCTCCAAATTTCTTGAAAAAACTATAAACCCATTATTATAAATCCTTAATCTTATTCTGAAAGACTCATCAATACAAGGCAAATCTGTAGTACCTCAATTTCTCTCAAAAACATAATAATGGAAGGATTGAAAATGAAAACTTCCCATGTCTTAATAGCATTACTAATAGCAACTCTTGGTGTCATTTCAATAAATGGTCAAATAACTACACCATGCACAACCTCAATGATCTCCACCTTCACACCATGCTTAAATTTCATCACTGGAAGCAGTTCAAATGGCGCCGCGACACCAACTCGGAGCTGTTGCGATGCATTAAAATCGCTAACAAGCACTAGCAGGGACTGTGCTTGTCTTGTGATAACTGCCAATGTCCCTGTTCAATTGCCAATCAACCGAACCTTATCACTTACTCTCCCAAGAGCATGTAACATGCCTAGTGTGCCTGTGCAATGCAAAGGTGTGCCACTGTTTCTTTGCCTGTTCATCATTGATTTCATTAAGGGAAAATTACAGTTAGGTCCCCCAAGGTTTTCTTTCATGTACACAAAGGCCCACCTGTTTTTTAAAAATGGTTCCACTAACCTCTTTTGGGGATATGTAAAAAAATAAGGGGTCTGTATGATTATTTTTTTAAATAATGAGATCTTTGTGACTATTTTATCAAAATATGAGGTCTACGTGTCTTTTCTATTTTATTAATCATTGTTGAAGTATTAACTATGATTTTATTTTATTTTATTTTCTTGCAGCCTCTGGCACTCCTCTACCAGCTCCAGGTACCCTAATTCATCCTAAATCTTTGGATTCGTCTTGATTTTTTTAAACAAACAAAAACCACAGTTGTGTATTCAATCTATATTTTGTATGATTATTTTGTATTTTAATAATAAATGAGTATTCAATCATGATTTTCATAAGTTTTTTTAAAAATTTTATTGCATTCTATTAGGATTTTAAAAAAATTCATTAAAATATGAGAAAATTTAAAGATCCATTGATTTTTATAGATTTCATTCAATATTGGATTTTGATGGATTTTAAAGAACAAGAAAAAAAAAACAAAAACAAAAACAAAAACAAAAACAAAACAACTTTTGAAATCTCTCTGACACAGGATATTTCCCACCTTATTAATAATATAATAAAAAAAAAACAAGTTTTGATTATCACATGTACTAACAAAGCTACATGTCTGGATTATAAAATAAATATAAACACAAACAATATGTGTCTTAAATAAATAAAAAGTTCATTGTAAAATATGTTTATCACGTAAGAGATTTGACAAACTTACGAATTAAGGTATGTTTCTCTCGAATTTTTTTTTTTTTTTTTTTTCATTTTATTTCAATGTATTTATTTTTATCACATTAGCTATTAAATCTAATTTCTATTACCACTTGTGATTAAACAAAATTATTATATTCAATTCTAAGACATGTGCCTTCAATATTTATTTTCATATGAGAATCTTTATAAAATTTCCTTTTATTTGTAAAATCTAATCTTATGGTTTTTAACTTTTATTATTGTTATAACTGAGTGTTAAATTATTTTTAATTTCATAGTTTGTCTTTTAATCAATTTTTAATTCTAATTTATGTTATTAAAATAATTTATGAATTTGTCAAAATCTAATGAAATAAAGATAAAACAAATCATTAAAATATTTGAGTCTGTATGGAATTAATTAATCTATGATTCAATAGAATCCATGGATTATTAAGAAAAAAAAATCCGACACAATCAATTAAAATCATAATGAATACACTCCCATGCATTCTTTGACGCTATTATATGCTAGTATAATTTATTTAAAATTCATTGTCGAGACATAAAACAATCCTCCTCTTTTATTTAGATTTGTGACAGACTATAAAAAGATATTCCAAACGATATGCTGAGTTATTGTGATTGTTTAACGTCAATAAACAAAACAACAAAAAAAATGTAATGAACTCTTACATGAAAAGCTGAATAATTAAATAGGATGCTTGCTATCCAATAGAGCAAAATGTGTTGATCGTAGAACCTGTTCCGCAGGTCCTGTTGCTCTCGGGCAAGCTCCTGCACCTATAGCTGCAGATTCTCCTCTTAGTCCCGCAGGAGGTAACACTTGGCTAAAAACCTTTTCAAAAATTTTAAGTTATATTTGTTCCATTGTATCTAAAATAACTGATTTATTTATTTTTATTTTTATTTAGCTTCCAAAGCTTTTGCTCCAACATCGGAGACAGATACAGCACCTGCTGCATCTCCACCTGTGGAATCAGATGCCCCCACAAGCCCAGGGATCAGGCCAGTACTCACACCATCACCATCAGCCTCATGTCGACCTTGCATTTCCCCACCTTCCATCTTATTATTCTTCATTGGAATTATTATTTTTTAAGAGCTATTATTGATTTGCAACCCTGCACTTTGTCACGTTCCAATTTTAATGTAAAACGATGGTGTAATATGATTTTTGTTCGTTAGTTCAATACATTTATGTGTTTTATTATTTAGTCGTTAGCTCGTATTAAAATAAAAAATAAAAAATAAAATCCATTAAATCAGATATTAAACTGTACATAATCAACATAGAAATTTTGTCTTTTTGAGAGGATGATTTCCAATACACACTCATGAATAAAACTCATGAAGAGAAATAAAATATCTAGATAACATAGAACAAATCTAAATTAAACCCGTCAAAGATCTAACCACACATGTATTATTAGTCAAAGAATTCATTTACATACATAATGAAATGAAAACATGGATTCACAACACAAATATATCTTTAATCCTGCAGAGAATTTCCTCAATAAGCCACTTAAAAATTGATGGACAAATTAATTCTAGGCATGTAAATCCTTTTATATGGAAGTTGGAGGGAATTGGTGGAAGTTACCCACTTATTTTAGCACATATATGAACTTCCCCATGTATCCTAGAAAAAACGTGGGCATTCTCATGTCCTCCAACAAACATGGGCTGGGCCAGGTTGACCCATTATAGGTGACCGAACCCTATTACATCCAACATTTCTTATTCACGCATCATGAGATCAACTGTTTTATTATCTCTACAAGAACCACTCATATTTAACAATTGTGTCGTGCGACTAACATACCTCGAGAGCTCATTTGTTATGTGTATGTTAGGAATACATGACTTTTCAAACAATGGAAAGATTATTGAGTAGATTAAGTATGCAGTATCGTCGATTATTTTATCACATTACATCTCTCTTGATCTCTTTTCGAATGTAATATTTATTTTATATTCACAATCATGTTTGATCAAGTAGAACAATATAATTGGTCGACTAGTGAATACTAGCTAATGTAATATTATTCATCTAATGATCTTTCCCTTTTCTTGAATCTCTTCACTTTTCCAGAGATGTTCTATTGGATCGAATCTTTCATGATCTTCCAACAACACTCCAAGATAGCGATCATCAAATCTAAGTTTTAAGAAGCAGACAAGAGTTTAAAGAGTACATTGTGAGATTGAGATAATCTCAAGAGTTTCACATCATATCAAGATTGAGATCTTTACTTGTATTATCATAATTAGTCGTAATTGTACACATGGTATGAAAACATGTGCTACTGTATTCTCTAATTTCCTATGGAGCATATGGCTCAAAAAAATATTGTACATATGATAGTTCAGACAATTACAATGTCTAACTCAAATGATATTAAGACGAATAAGGTGAAATAAACTTATTCACTTCAGGTCATATCACAGAGAAAGTGACCTCGTAAACAAAACAACATCCCTTAATTTCTAAGCTTGAGCTCCTCTAAATTATCACTTAGACAATAAACTTAAAATTTTGTCTCATCTCCCTTTATCACAAAATAGTGGAAGCGATTGTCTGTGTGAGAAGGTAAATTATTTGTTTGTCCGACATACTTCTCATACTAACAAATAGTATAATGTTCTAAACATATTTAACATAGTAACATATAAGCATTGAACGCAAATATCAATGAGTATTAACATTAGTAAACAATATCGGGAAAAATAATAATCATGAAATGTAAGTACATTAACACCTATGTAATCCCGGAGATTTTACGTGTCTAAAGAAGATATCTCAAAGAACTGGCTTTGTCAATTGATCTGTTATCATCTCTTACTTAGAAATGTAGCTTATGTTTACCTATTTCAGTGCAACTATATCTTTTACAATTTATATTTTGTATTTATATGTTTGGTTTTATATTGGAATTTTGGGTCTTTTGTGTATGCTATTACTGCTTCACTATCATAGTTGACTAATACTAGACTAGAAGCAACATTTGTAACACCCAAATGATACAAAAACCTTTTTAACCATATAGCTTCTTGCACTGCATATGAAAATGCCATAAATTATGTCGACTGCCGAGCTAACAAGCTTACTACTAAGCTGAACAAGGAAAACGTGAAGAATATGGTTAGATTGGAAGCAATGGTACAAAACATAGCCGCATTTTTGAAAAGACTGGAAGACTAAATAAGAAAACTAGTCAATAACTAGAACTACATACCTCAAAGGATATTGTTGGGTGACACTGAAGAAGATCCATGGAATCGAGAGACTCACAAAGATACTGTAGTGGGACAGAGGCAGAGTTATATATAGAGACTGAGGTGTCATGTCAAGATCTTGGAGTATGCATTGTGCAGATGTCTAATGAATAGCTAAATGAAGAAATTCGAAAGTACATCTATGAGGAAGTTGTAGAACAATGAGTTAGATAACAACAGTTGTGTGAGACTATTGAAAATCTCATGCAACAATGGGACACATCATTCCATAAGGAAGCTAGCATCATTGATATCGCTATAAGTTTGACAGAATGGCACAACCATTCAAACTCAAGCATCATACGAGACCTCATGACAGTTTCTCATTCCTTTCAAGACCTTTTAGAGCTAAAAGATTGAAGAATGTGTCATGGGCATTGAGTGAAAAGAATTATATTTGCCACCTCATTTTTGAAGAGGCACTTGAATAGTAATGTAAATGGCACCGTCCTATGTAGGACATCCAAAGCCACTTTGAAGCCTCCTTGAAGGAAGATCTTCAAAGACCGTCTAGCTAAAAATGTTAAACTTAGCACTAGCGTGGAGGCAACCCACGCATTTAATTTTTGTTGTCTTTAATTTAGTTTTATTTTATTATGTGCTATTTGCGTGTTTATTAGTTTGCATGTTTATCTATGTAGGTACTAGCACAATCCATACTCTCTGCGCAATCAAAGTCTGACCAGCAAGAGCCTGATCAACTCTATGCAATATAATGTTGGTCCTCATTATTTTTCCTTTACGCTTATTTTACATTGAGGACAATGCAATTTTTAAGTTTTGGGGTATGTGTGCATGTTAGTGTTAGTTCCTATTATTTATAAAAAATTAAAAAAAAAATTTAGTCATGTGATAGTGAAACATAGTTTATATGATGAGTTTGTTTTTTTATGATGAAATTTTAGGAAATGATAAGTGCCCAAATTTACTTTTATTTGATGCCTTGAGCATGTGATCTAAGTTAGACTCGTAAGCACTTAACAGTAGGTCTCTAGTAGTAAGAGCCTAAGTAGTTGAAAAAGTGACTAGTTGAAGAAATTGCTTGACCATGAATGATCATTTGCTTAGATGTCAATTTTGATTTGCTAATGTTATGATGTATGGTATGGTTGAAAAAAGAAAGAAAGCAAAAAAAAAAAGTTAAACCACCTATAACCGATAAGCGTAAAGCTACCCATGGGCGAGTGTTAGGACCATCATTAGGAGAAATACTACCTTAAAGGATATGTGTGAAAAAAAAAAAAATCGCAATATACTGAGCAAAAAAAAAAAAAACTAGACATAGAAACTTTTGAGATATCTAGGTTGGTTTGACCCATCGGATACCAATTTTTGAGACAAAATCACCAAGTTGGCTTACTTAGGAATCGAGCTTTGACCGAACTTTTTTCACACACACAATGTGAGTCTGGCTTAGGTGATTATTCAAGAATTTGGATTTGAGTTGTGTTGGGTACTTTGAAGGTTCTTAGGTTTCGTTACTAGGCATTCTTTGAGGACAATATTAAATGCAACTCCCATGACGATTTCGTTAGGTTAGTTATTTTATTTATTTATTTATTTTTGCATTTGTGTGTGATTGCATGTGTGTGTAAATTATGTTTGTGGGTTTCATCACTGTATGCCCTTACAAGACTATAACACGTCCATTAGGGTCGCCAATTAGTTTAAAGACTCGTTGCATACGTTAAATATAATTGTGATCCATACGAAAGTGGCTTAGGTTAATTTTCTTAGTTTTATTTTATTTTATTTCTTTTATTTTGCTCGATGACTAGAAAAATGTTAAGTTTGAAGGTATGATAAACAATTAATATCTCTATTGTAGGCATTGCATTTTTGCATACCAGCCCGATGATGAGCCTCTTACGGAGGCACTACCTTTTAAGTTGTGGAAGTCGTAGACAACGGTCGTCGGAAGGGAAAAGTCAAGAATTGACGTTTTATCGGATTTGATTCGCTCGTTTAGCTTCGGGATTATTCGTAGGATTTCCGTTTCAAAATCATCCTCCGCCCAAAACCCTATCCTCGCTCTTTCTCACGCCTATCCTCTCTCCCTAGCTTTTCATGCATATGCCTCTTCAACTTCCATGCAACCCTAAGCCTCATTTGCCCCTTTCACGTACGTAAGCCATGCAAGCCAGTCCATTCATCCACTTTTCTTTCATTTTCAAACCATTAAATAATTTTACCCCACCAATACCCACCAATTTAATAAGCTTCCACACTTTCCTTTTCAAAAAATCAAAACCCTCCCCCACGTGACAACCCTCATTCATTAAACAAAACAATGACAAATCAAAAAGCCATACCTCTCTCTCTCCTATAACTCATAACGCCCACTTCACAATAAAACAATAAACAATTCAACCAAACATTAAATATAAACACAACAAAAGCAACAAGACAAATAAAGCCACAAATTTCCTCCACCAACGTGAACAACTCAACTAATTCAACAAAACCAATTAATTAACCACCCCTTTTCACATTAAATTGTCCCCCTAATAAATTATCCCTCCAACCCTCCAACCCTCCACCGAATAGCATTAATAATTCCCTCACCCCTCAACCATTATAAAAACATAACCACTGAACCCTTGCACCCCTGGCGAGAGGAATTCACGTGAAACCCTTCCCCATTCTCATCAAGAGCCACTCGCCCTCCATTCAAAACAACACCATGCACAGCCTAATCAAATAAACCCTCGCTACCCCTCATTCTTCATGCAATAACACAGCCAAACACCTTCAAATAAGCCACTGCCCACTGACCAAGCTACCCAAACGCACATAAGCCAAGCTTACCTTACGCACTAAACAACAAAAGCAAGCCATAAACGCTTATCTCTCCCACGCATGGCCACGTTAAGCACAACCACAACCTGAACAACCTATTCAACACAGCCACTCCCCTTGTTTCACGTTAATAGCTACCCTTCACGCAGAAGCCCTCCATCACCACAAAGCCTTCTCGGCAACTGCCCCAATCACTTCACATAACTGCCCTAAACGCACCCACAGTTCACTCATCACAGCCTCACTCATCCACAATCCACTCTTCACACAAGCACCCTACTCGAACAGCCTCTTACCTCCTCAATAACGCATCCACTGCCCCTCAAACACACTACCATTCGACACCTAGCCCTTCCACAGAATCACGCAAATCAAGCACACTCACCTAGCCAGTTCACATCACAACCTTACGCGCCAACACAACCCTCAACCAACCCTCAATCTCACGTAAATTCCCCTCTTCAATTCATGCAAGTTAGCCCATCCGGTAACTCTTTTAGCACAACACATCATTCACCCCCCCCCCCCCCCCCCCCCCCCCCCCCCCTCAATAACCCATTCTTCACGCTGAATTTGCCTCCCTTCATCACGTTATTGTCCACGCTAGTTGCCACCTTCACACGCATCAACCCCTTCACGTCTCCTTCTCATCTCACTCAAACAACCCCTTTCACGTCCCTAACCATTCAACACTCACGAACTGCCCTGAAGCCTTCCTCTCTTCAACCACAAACTAATGAAACTGCCCCTTCACGTGAACAAACTAAAAGACACATAAACCCATACCAAACCACTCACATATTCACGTACCACTAAAGCCAAGCCATTTACACTTGCCCCCCCGCCAAAATCAACACCTTAAATAGCCCTTCATTCACGTCTTCATAACAGCAACCAATACTACCAATTCACATAAAATACTGCCTCTTCACTGCCCTGAAGTTCACGCCCCAAGTAGCCTCAATCAGCCCCTGAACATGCACCAAACAACCAGCGAATCAGCCCTTTATTCACACGTATGAACCCCTGAAGATAACCCGAAACTGCCCAAAACAGTTCCTAATTTACTGCCAATTAATAAGCTAAGTGTTGTGACCTGAAACGCCTTGAAACGGAGTAAAGATAGCGACCCGAACAGCGAAACGACGAGGAAAAATACCAAATCAACGAACCGGAGAAATCACAGAGTTTTAGCCCTTCCGACGGCCGTATAACACACTTCCGAGAGACGACAAAAAGGTTAGACCTGAGGGCACCTATTTTATTTATCATCATTTATTTTTTAGTTAATTTGTTATTTTTATTCGCATGAATTAATAAATTAGAAAGCATGTAATTTTTTTTATTCGTATGAAATTGACTTAGAAAAGTGTTTTATGATGTTTAGTATAAATAATTAATTTAGCATATTATTTAATTTAAGTTATGTAAATTGGTAATTTAGGAAAGCATGTAACTTATTTTCCGTCGCATGAGAATTATGAATTAGTGTGTGATGTGATTTCGGGTGAATGGAATATGTGATCTTGCTTGTGGTATATTGGATGGAAACCCGGATAAATTCCATAGCCGAATCCGAATGGACGGTATTATGGTTTGCACTCGGGATACAATGTCCCGTACCACTTGAAAGATTCATGTATTTCATTTCATCCAACTTGTATTAGCATGATTAGGCTACTAGAATGTTATTTTATTTCAAGCATGACTTAGTTAATTACCTTTTGCATTAGGAATTTAAGTTGTGTTATTTAGATTGTTATTTATGTAACATGTTTGATGTGCGATACCGGATATTTGTTATTGTGAAAACTTGTATTCAAGCATGCTTAGATTTAGGTCTTATAGGAATTTAGATCACCCTAAACCAATGTGTATGTTGAGTAAATTTGGTTAATATTACACAAATATTCATTACAATTGACATAAGTAAGGGACCATTCCGAACCCAACGGTTTGAGGTCTTCCTTGCGAGGGGTGAGTGCGGCCTTAAATCATTTCCCGGTTCGCACCGGTGGCGACTCTTTTTATTCTCCGGTTTAGTCCTCCGTGGGCTACTCCGTACTCTCAACTAGACCCCGAGTCTAGAACAGCATGCGTCGCCCAGTTTCTGTTGTCTACAGTCTGGCGACTCCACTGGGGATAGAGAATCGGCCTCGAAATATTGTCTTGTAATGTTTGGATTTGTGTCTTAATTAACCATGTTTACTGTGGGTTTATGGAATTTAATCAAAGGCATTGCTAGGGCTAGGTGATGGTTTGGTTGTCTTCCTTCATTCACTACATTTTTATAAGGAAAGCTGTGAAGGCACCTAGATAATCATTTTCCTAGGGGATGATTGGTGTCTTCCTTCATTCACTACCTTTTTATAAGGAAAGCTGTGAAGACATATAGATAATCATCTCATGTGATAGACTAATTTGGAGGACTTGTTGTTATTCCTGTCACCAAGCGATAAGAGCCTAAGGGGCTAGGGTACTTAAGAGAGCCTCGTTCCACCTTCCCTCTGGGGAATCTACAACGGGAAGTCCATTTGACAGTTAGTCACATATCTTAACTTGTTGATATATAAGGTGCACTCACTTGGTCGTTTGAACCCTTGAGTGGGGAGTCCTAGTTGTGGGTAATCCTTTATCAATAAGGGCATTTGTTTACATTCCTAAAACCTACACATGAACCGTAGTTTTATGACTCTTAGAAATTATTTACTTATGCTTGTGTTTGGGACCTTTGTCATTTGGAATCAGTTGAGCTTTTTGTCAAGAGACATAAACTTGTTGGGCCATTTAAATAGGGACAAGTTCATGCCTTTTGACCATTGGGCCAAAAGCTTCTAAAAATGTCAATGGGCCATTCTGTGATTGTGCCTCTTATCATTTGAAGTTATTTAGTTATATTATCGCAAAGTGTAAACCTGTTGGGCCTTTTCAACTGAGACAAGTTTTTGCACTACGCATAGTGTGATTGAATACTTTAAAATGATAACGGGCCAATTAGTGTAAATTCTTTTATGAGCATATTTATCCCATACATCGCACACATCTCATGCATACACGCATCATGTTAACCCTTTGTGTCTTAAAAGCCATCATAAATTCCTGTTGGGTTAGGAAAGAATGAAGATTTGTCAAAGGACCATCAATCAACATGAGCAAGTTAGCAAACAAGAGATCCCTCCTGGATCAATTGGAGATTAAAATTATTGAGATGTTGCAAGTTCTGACTAATGTTGTGGCCAGTTTGACCGTACCCCGGTATAGCCGATAACAGAAGGTTTTACAATCAGAATGGAAAGACCATCGGGGAATCCTCGGAAGAAGCTAGTAGAAAAGAGAGGATGGCCTTTCAGAAATTGGGAAACGGGGCAGCGAAACTGTCAGACTTGGAAATGAATGAGTTCACCGAGCCGATTAATGTTGTACTTTGCCTGAGGAAGAGAAGACCGAGTAGTCACAAAGGAATTGGCAGAAAACCTAACCCAACGGATAGGAATTCATCCATGCATACACGTAACTTGCATCCCTTGTTTTGTGTTTTTGTTTTTGCAGATTTCAAACGAAAGAGAACCAGCAGGGGGCGAACAGAAACATATGGCGCCAAGGAGCACAATGAGGATCTAACCCATCACGAAAAGGGAGTACCTCTACACTTTCATATTTAACACATCACACGCAACATGTTTTCATTCTATTGTTTTGTTGTGTTTTCGCAGGTCTCAAATAAGGAAAGAGAAAGTGGCAGAATACAAGCAAGTTGAAAGTAGATAAAGTAATACCAGCAATATTCAGAAATGAACCCATGGGGGCGAAGCCCCAAATTACCAGCAATTGAAAAGAGGAATGTCAGAGAAAGGAGAAATTTTTGGTGGCTAGACATATGTCCGATGATGACATTGTATGTTGTAGGGAAGAAACCCTAGAAACGATAAGTGCGAGACGTGCTCTCGTCCGGTATTCTGAATGGACTGATCTCGGTTAGACTTATAAGCACTTGATCACGGGATCTCAGCAGTAGAAGCCTGAGTGGTTTGCAAGATGACTAGTTGAAGAGATGATGGATCAGTGAATGACCGTTCGCCTGGATGTCCACCCTGGTTTACTTATGCTACGATATTTGATATGGTTGGAAAAAAAAAAAAAAGTCTCTGCAATGCAAAGAAAAGAAAAAAATAAACCACATATAACCAATAAGCGTGAAGCTACCCATGGGCGAGTATTAGGACCACCATGAGGAGAAATGCTACCTTAAAGGGTAGGTGTGTCAGAAAAAGAAAAGAGAAAAAGAAAAAAAAACAAAAGAAAAGAAAAAGAAAAAAGAAAAATGAAAAATGAAAAAAGAGTAGACCATATCATGTTGAGTATGACGAAGTAATCACAGAGCGTGATCCAGACATCTAGGTTGGTTAGACCCACTGGTCCGATTCTCCGAGATGAAATCATCGAGTTGGCTTACTTAAGGACTAAGCTGCGAAAGAGCCCTGACACACACACACTTGGAGTCTAGCTCAGATCACTCATTCAGACAAGCGGAGTTGAGTATATCGAGTACTTTGAAGGTTCTCAGGTTTCGACACAAAGCATTCATTGAGGACAAAAGTATGTCCATCTATCAAGATTCTCTCATAAGAGGCAATACGACACTCTGGGGGCGAGGCCCACATCAGCATCAATAATGGTTCGCAAACGGACCACTCTCATATCAACAATGGTTCGAAAATGGACCGCTCTCACATCAGCAATGGTTCAGAAATGGACCACTACAAACATCAAATGCCGAAAATGGCGCTCCAAAATGGGGCACACACAACAAACAGATGCCGAAAATGGGGCACACACATCAGATGCCGAAAATGGCGCTCCAAAATGGGGCACACTCTCAGATGCCGAAAATGGCGCTCCAAAATAGAGCACACCAACAGATGCCGAAAATGGCACTCCGAACAACATATCACATACATGTAATTTTTGCTTTGTATTTGCAGGTTTTGTGGCGGCAAAGACCATCTCATCATCAAGTAACGGTTCAAAATGAGCCACATTCTCACACAGCACGGTTCGGAAATGGACCGCTAACCACATCAGCTGCCGAAAATGGCGCTCCAAATGGAGCACCCACAGCATATGCCGAAAATGACACTCCGAAAATGGAGCATGTTCGCAAATGAAAATCATCACCACTGCGACACCCTAGGTACGGGGTTAGCACTCAGACATTCGTGGCTCTCTAGGTATAGAGACGTCCTTCTCTACTACTCTTCGACCCCTAGGTACGAGTTATCACGTTGGACTATCATGAAGTGTCGTGGACTACCGTGGACTGCCGTAGACTATCATGAAGTGTTGTGGACTACTGTGGATTATCATGAAGCGTCGTAGATTATGTGGATTACCGTGGATTATCATGAAGTGTCGTGGACTACCGTGGACTACCGTTGATTATCATAAAGTGTTGTGGACTACTGTAAATTATCATGAAGTGTTGTGGACTACCGTGGACTACCGTTGATTATCATAAAGTGTTGTGGACTACCGTGGACTATGAAGATTATGAAGATTCTGTGGATTATGTGGAATACCGAGGACTACCGTGGACTATGAAGATTATGAAGATTCTGTGGATTATGTGGAATACTGTGGACTACCGTGGACTATGAAGGTTATGAAGATTATGTGGATTATGTGGACTACCGTGGATTATGTGGACTACCGTGGACTATGAAGATTATGAAGATTATGTGGATTATGTGAAATACCGGGGACTACCGTGGACTATGAAGATTATGAAGATTCTGTGGATTATGTGGAATACCGTGGACTACCGTGGACTATGAAGATTATGAAGATTCTGTGGATTATGTGAACTACCGTGGACTACCGTGGACTATGAAGATTATGAGGATTGTGTGGATTGTGTCGACTACCGTGGACTACCAAGATTGTGGGAATTATGTGGATTATGTGGATTACCGTGGATTATGTGGACTACCGAGAAGTATTGTGGATATCGTGGACTACCATGGACTATCGTGAAGAATTGTGGACTACCGCGACGCCTAGGTACGGGGTGTAGCACCATCAACTCAACACAACAAGCGGACCAGGCAGCAGCTGGCGAGCCAGGTAAGTAAAAATGCATTGCACGAACTTTGATAGGATTGTCACTGGCACACACTGAACAAATCCCATCAAAGTGGGGGCGACTGTAGGCATTGCATTTTTGCATACCAGCCCGATGATGAGCCTCTTACGGAGGCACTACCTTTTAAGTTGTGGAAGTCGTAGACAACGGTCGTCGGAAGGGAAAAGTCAAGAATTGACGTTTTATCGGATTTGATTCGCTCGTTTAGCTTCGGGATTATTCGTAGGATTTCCGTTTCAAAATCATCCTCCGCCCAAAACCCTATCCTCGCTCTTTCTCACGCCTATCCTCTCTCCCTAGCTTTTCATGCATATGCCTCTTCAACTTCCATGCAAACCCTAAGCCTCATTTGCCACCTTTCACGTACGTAAGCCATGCAAAGCCATTCCATTCATCCACTTTTCTTTCATTTTTCAAACCATTAAATAATTTATACCCCACCAATACCCACCAATTTAATAAGCTTCCACACTTTCCTTTTCAAAAAATCAAAACCCTCCCCCACGTGACAACACCTCATTCATTAAACAAAACAATAACAGATCAAAAAGCCATACCTCTCTCTCTCCTATAACTCATACGCCCACTTCACAAATAAAACAATAAACAATTCAACCAAACATTAAATATAAAACACAAACCAAAAGCAACAAGACAAATTAAGCCACAAATTTCCTCCACCAACGTGAACAACTCAACTAATTCAACAAAACCAATTAATTAACACCACTCTTTTCACATTAAATATTGTCCCCCTAATAAATTATCCCTCCAACCCTCCAACCCTCCACCGAATAGCATTAATAATTCCCTCACCCCTCACCCACCATTATAAAAACATAACCACTGAACCCTTGCACCCCTGGCTAGAGGAATTCACGTGAAACCCTTCCCCATTCTCATCAAGAGCCACTCGCCCTCCATTCAAAACAACACCATGCACAGCCTAATCAAATAAACCCTCGCTAACCCCCTCATTCTTCATGCAATAACACAGCCAACACCTTCAAAAATAAGCCACTGCCCACTGACCAAGCTACCAAAACGCACATAAGCCAAGCTTACCTTACGCACTAAACAACAAAGCAAGCCATAAACGCTTATCTCTCCCACGCATGGCCACGTTAAGCACAACCACAACCTGAACAAACCTATTCAACACAGCCACTCCCCTTGTTTCACGTTAATAGCTACCCTTCACAGCAGAAAGCCCTCCATCACCAAAAGCCTTCTCGGCAACTGCCCCAACTCACTTCACATAACTGCCCTAAACGCACCCACAGTTCACTCATCACAGCCTCACTCATCCACATCCACTCTTCACACAACAGCACCTACTCGAACAGCCTCTTACCTCCTCGATAACGCATCCACTGCCCCTCAACACACTACCATTCGACACCTAGCCCTTCCACAGAATCACGCAAATCAAGCACACTCACCTAGCCAGTTCACATCACAACCTTACGCCAACACAACCCTCAACCAACCCTCAATCTCACGTAAATTCCCCTCTTCAATTCATGCAAGTTAGCCCATCCGGTAACTCTTTTAGCACACATCATTCAGCCCCCCCCCCCCCCCCCCCCCCCCTCATAACCCATTCTTCACGCTGAATTTGCCTCCCTTCATCACGTTATTGTCCACGCTAGTTGCCACCTTCACGCATCAAACCCCTTCACGTCTCCTTCTCATCTCACTCAAACAACCCTTTTCACGTCCCTAACCATTCAACACTCACGAACTGCCCTGAAGCCTTCCTCTCTTCAACCACAAACTAATGAAACTGCCCCTTCACGTGAACAAACTAAAAGACACATAAACCCATACCAAACCCACTCACATATTCACGTACCACTAAAGCCAAGCCATTTACACTTGCCCCACCGCCAAAATCAACACCTTAAATAGCCCTTCATTCACGTCTTCATAACAGCAACCAATACTACCAATTCACATAAAATACTGCCTCTTCACTGCCCTGAAGTTCACGCCCCAAGTAGCCTCAATCAGCCCCTGAACATGCACCAAACAACCAGCGAATCAGCCCTTTATTCACACGTATGAACCCCTGAAGATAACCCGAAACTGCCCAAAACAGTTCCTAATTTACTGCACTGCCAATTAATAAGCTAAGTGTTGTGACCTGAAACGCCTTGAAACGGAGTAAAGATAGCGACCCGAACAGCGAAACGACGAGGAAAAATACCAATCAACGAACCGGAGAAATCACAGAGTTTTAGCCCTTCCGACGGCCGTATAACACACTTCCGAGAGACGACAAAAAAGGTTAGACCTGAGGGCAACCTATTTTATTTATCATCATTTATTTTTTAGTTAATTTGTTATTTTTATTCGCATGAATTAATAAATTAGAAAGCATGTAATTTATTTTATTCGTATGAAATAATGACTTAGAAAATGTGTTTTATGATGTTTAGTATAAATAATTAATTTAGCATATTATTTAATTTAAGTTATGTAAATTGGTAATTTAGGAAAGCATGTAACTTATTTTCCGTCGCATGAGAATTATGAATTAGTGTGTGATGTGATTTCGGGTGAATGGAATATGTGATCTTGCTTGTGGTATATTGGATGGAAACCCGGATATAAATTCCATAGCCGAATCCGAATGGACGGTATTATGGTTTGCACTCGGGATACAATGTCCCGTACCACTTGAAAGATTCATGTATTTCATTTCATCCAACTTGTATTTGAGCATGATTAGGCTACTAGAATGTTATTTTATTTCAAGCATGACTTAGTTAATTACCTTTTGCATTAGGAATTTAAGTTGTGGTATATTTAGATTGTTATTTATGTAACATGTTTGATGTGCGATACCGGATATTTGTTATTGTGAAAACTTGTATTCAAGCATGCTTAGATTTAGGTCTTATAGGAATTTAGATCACCCTAAACCAATGTGTATGTTGAGTAAATTTGGTTAATATTACACAAATATATTCATTACAATTGACATAAGTAAGGGACCATTCCGAACCCAACGGTTTGAGGTCTTCCCTTGCGAGGGGTGAGTGCGGCCTTAAATCATTTCCCGGTTCGCACCGGGTGGCGACTCCTTTATTCTCCGGTTTAGTCCTCCGCGGGCTACTCCGTACTCTCAACTAGACCCTGAGTCTAGAACAGCATGCGTCGCCCAGTTTCTGTTGTCTACATCTATATTTCCCACCCATTTATTTTTATATTTTGTGGATGATATCGAGCTTTATAAGCAAATTGATGTGTTTTATAAGTCAAAAATAATATCACGACTCAACTAGGGACGAGAACGGTAAGATATAGAACAAATTGAGGTTTAATTCAGAGTCAAAATACGCGTCACGATGCAAACCGCTCGTCGAGACATGCGCATGAGGAAAATTGAAACATAATGTAAATTTCAAATTTATTGTTGAACAAATTGACGTGTCACAACGCCTATGCATGAGCGTTGTGACGTGCGCCAAAGTTGGTGTTTGCGCGTCGCGACAGGGTAATTTTGATTTTTTTACCCATATATCTAATTTTTGAGTAGGAAACACCCGTTGTACCTCCTATATAAGTAGCAGTTCGTCCTAAAACCTAAAAATTCCCAAAAAGAAACCTCAAAACATATTTTAGAGCCTTCAAGAGTATAGAAGAACGCCTAGATCAAGGCAAGAATGAGTGCGTCAATCAGACTTGGAGCTTGAAGATGAAGACTACTGTAGGCACTGTATTTTTGCATATAAGTCCCTAGATGAGTCTCATTTGGAGACACTACCTTTTAAGTCACGGAGGTCACGGAAAACGGACATCGGAAGGGGAAATTCAGAATAAACAAGGTTCACTGTTTTCGTTCGTGCTGCGTTCGTGTATACGTTCGAACGCCAAACAGATTGCGGGGGTTCGTGCCGCGTTCGAGGAGGCGTTCGAACGGTGTCGCTAATTCTGGTTTTGCTGCTAGCCTCACATTAAGCCCAATTCACCTAAGCCTTGGCCCACACGCCCAAGCCCACTTAAAACACATATTTAACACATGGTGAAATCAAAACAAATCTAAAAATCACATACCAAATTAAAAGATGTCATGCCTAATTAAAATCAATTATAACAAACTAAAGATATTGACTTCCTAATCTAAACCAAATTTGTCCCCCCCTCAATCTTTGACTTTCCTTGCTCAACACTAAATCAAATCCTCATTTTAATGCCAAAATCCCTTCATTGTGAGACAATGAGTAGCCCTAGCCATTCTCTATATAAACAACCCCTAACCAAGACATGCACTCCCCTAGCTCATACACACAACTCACACGAAAATCACAACACACACAAGAAACACCCAAGCTTATTGACACAACTCTCCCTCACTCTCAATAACCGAAGATCACAAACCAAAGAACTCTCATTGCCTTGACCAAAACACATCCCGAACAGCCCATTTACCTCATAAAAACAGCCCCCGAACCACACCATAACACCACCGAAAATCACACCCAAAACAGTAGCCAAAACATCCCAAGAACAGTAACTAAAATACAGCAGCAGAACAGTAGCAAAATAACAGCGAATCGGAGTCAAAAGCAGCAGCAATATGTCTCAGTCATGAGTTCAGTGGGCCTATCCCAGCGCCAAGTCTAAAAGATGTTTGGGATGTCACTCGAGGGGGCACTTGTGGTTTGGTATCATAGCCTTGAGAAGAAGGTTAAGGAAGATTGGAGGGAACTAGCTGATGCTTTTATGAAGCAGTATGTTACAGACTTATAGATTGACTTGTCACTCCGTGATTTGGAGAACACTAAGCAGAAGCCGGAAGAAAGCTTCAAGGAGTATGTAGACCGCTGGAGAAGCCAGCTTCTGAAAATGCAGACTCGGCCCTCTGAGAAAGACGAAATTAAAATGATCATCAAGGGCACCAAGCCCTCTATTTATGGTAAGCTGAGGAGGATGACTTCGATGATTTCTGATTTTCGACAATTGAGGGAAACTATCATGGATATTGAGGAAGAGGAGGCTGAAAACAGAAAGTTTTATGGCCAGAATAAAAGAACTTTTGGGGGGCCTTCTGAGACCAAGCCCGCTACTGCCGAAGTCGCTGCCATCAGAAACAGGCAATTCTCCAACCTTGGTAGACCTTTGTCGAAGGTGTTTGAAAAGTTGCAGGGACAAGGACTCTTGAAACCATTAGAAGGCAAGCAACTTCTACACCCCCCACCGCCACACATAAATATGAACCTTTATTGTCACTTCCACCAGCTACATGGCCATGACACCGACAACTGCACCCGCCTCAGGCATGAAATTCAAGATCTCATAGATTCCCATAAAATACCCAACCCATGAAAAGAAAAACCCAACACACACAGAAACCCTCAACCACCGAGCTTCTTACATGGATGACAGTGAAGAACCATAGGCCAAGGAAGAAGGCAGTGCTGCGGATGATGGAGCTGTTCCTCCTAGTCTATTTGATCTAGTTTTTTTTTTAAAAAGACGTTGATTTTGTTACTTGTTCGAACTTTTTTCCTCAACGATAATAAAGACGTTCATTTCGCTGAATCTCTACTGCAATATAAGTATATTTGAGAAAAACATTCAACCTTGGTACTATGAAATTCAGTGATGTTTAGAACACGGGGAATCCTCGGAATAAGCAAGCTGAAAGGAAAGGATATCCATTCAGAAATTGGGAAATTGAGCAGTGAAACTATCAGACTTGGAAGGGAATTAGTTCACTGAGCCGATCAACATAGACAGATAAGAGCAATGGTTTGCCTGAGGAAAAGAAAACTAAGTAGTCACCAAGAGAATTGACGGAAGACCTAACCCGACGGGATAAGAACAATCATACATGCATACACGTAACACATTTTGCATCCTTTCGTGTTTGTTCTGTTTTGTATTCACAGGTTTTGAAGAAGAAAAAGAAAAGTGGCAAAGACAAGCCAATCAGAAGCAGTAACAGTACAATGTCAGCATTCTTCAGGAATGAATCACATGCGCGAGGCCCATATCAGCACTATCAGTCTGGGGGCGAGGCCCATATCAGTAGCAGTTAGGGCCGAGGCCCACTTCAGCATCAGTTTTGGGGATGAGTCTCAGGGTCGAGGCCCACATCACTATCATTTTTGGGGATGAGTCCTAGGGTTGAGGCCCATTGCATCACAAGCCGAGAATGGCACTCCAAGAATGGAAACACAGTTCGAGAATGGAAACATAGTTCGAGAATGAACAAGCCGGGAATGGCAATCCAAGAATAGGGCAGAGTTCAAGAATGAACAAGCCGAGAATGGCAATCCAAGAATGGAGCAGAGTTCAAGAATGAACAAGTCGGGAATGGCACTCCAAGAATGGAAACACAGTTCGGGAATGAACAAGCCGGGAATGGCAATCCAAGAATAGAGCAGAGTTCAAGAATGAACAAGCCGAGAATGGCAATCCAAGAATGGAGCAGAGTTCAAGAATGAACAAGCCGAGAATGGCAATCCAAGAATGGAGCAGAGTTCAAGAAAGAACAAGCCGAGAATGGCAATCCAAGAATGGAGCAGAGTCTAAGAATGAACAAGCCGAGAATGGCAATCCAAGAATGGAGCAGAGTTCAAGAAAGAACAAGCCGGGAATGGCACTCCAGGAATGGAAATACAATTCAGGAATGAACAAGCCGGGAATGGCACTCCAAGAATGGAAGCACGGTTCGGGAATGAACCACCTCACAGTAACGGTTCGGGAATGGACCACCTTACAGTAACAGTTCGGGAATGGACACCTCACAGTAACGGTTCGGGAATGGACCACCTCACAGTAACAGTTTGGGAATGGACATCTCACGGTAACGGTTCGGGAATGGACCACATCACAGCACGGTTCGGGAATGAACCAGGGGTCGCAGCACCTCACCACCCAATCAACTCAACTCAACACGTGGAAGTCAAGTGGCAGTTGGCGAGCCAGGTAAGTAGAAATACATTGCATAACTTTGATAGGATTGTCACTGTTACACATTACACAAGTCCCATCAAAGTGGGGGCGACTGTAGGCACTGCATTTTTGCATATAAGTCCCTATGATGAGTCTCATTTGGAGACACTACCTTTTAAGTCACGGAGGTCACGGAAAACGGACATCGGAAGGGGAAATTCAGAATAAACAAGGTTCACTGTTTTCGTTCGTGCTGCGTTCGTGTATACGTTCGAACGCCAAACAGATTGCGGGCGTTCGTACCGCGTTCGAGGAGGCGTTCGAACGGTGTTGGTAATTCTGGTTTTGCTGCTAGCCTCACATTAAGCCCAATTCGCCCAAGCCTTGGCCCACACGCCCAAGACCACTTAAAACACATATTTAACATGGTGAAATCAAAACAAATCTAAAAATCACATACCTAATTAAAAAGATGTCATGCCTAATTAAAATAATTTATAAAAAACTAAAGATATTGACTTCCTAATCTAAACCAGATTTGTCCCCCCTCAATCTTTGACTTTCCTTGCTTAACACTAAATCAAATCCTCCTTTTAATGCCAAAATCCCTTTCTTGTGAGACAAGGAGTAGCCCTAGTCATTCTCTATATAAACAACCCCTAACCAAGACATGCACTCCCCTAGCTCATACACACAACTCACACGAAAATCACAAGACACACAAGAAACACCCAAGCTTATTGACACAACTCTCCCTCACTCTCAATAACCGAAGATCACAAACCAAAGAACCCTCATTGCTTTGACCAAAACACATCCTGAACAGCCCCTTTACCTCATAAAAACAGCCCCCGAACCACACCATAACACCACTGAAAATCACACCCAAAACAGTAGCCAAAACATCCCAAGAACAGTAACTAAAATATAGCAGCAGAACAGTAGCAAAACAGCAGCGAATCGGAGTCAAAAGCAGCAGTAAAAGTCAGAGAACGACGACTCAAAACAGTAAGACAATGAACGAGAGCAGTGAACCAGTGAACCGGAAGAGTTGCGGAGCATCCACCCTTCCGACGATCGTGTACCGTACATCGAGAGGTGATTTAAAAGGTTAGACCTGAGGGCACTTTTCTAATTAGTTTATATTCGTCTTTTGATTGTTTATTGAATTCTATTCGCATGAGAGTCGTTTGTGGATGCATGTTGTGGCTTGAATGAAATGGAAAATGTGTCGCCTCTTGTGGTATATAGGATGGAAACCCTGACATAAATTTCATAGCCGATTCCGAATGGACGGTAGTATGATCTGTACTCGGGATACAACTCCATGTACCACTTGAGTAAACGACACATTCTTTTGTTTTATGTTGCTTTGATTTATTTATTTTTCGTTATTTGAATTCTGCATGTTACTTTTGTATGTATGATACAATCGAGCACATGGGCTTAGTAAGTCGGATTAAATGTCCCCTATTTGGAGGGGTTAAAATCCTTTACCACAATGCTTTGCCGCGCCGGTTGATGTGTGTTCGGTTGGATATAAGATATGTTCAATCGGATATACTAAGTTTGATATGATTGTCTTTATTCTTGTATGCATGATGTGATCGAGCGCATGGGCTTAGTAAGTGCAATGAAAGGTCCTCTAATTGAAGAGGTTAAAATCCTTCGACATGATGCTTCGCTGCGCCGATTAACGTATATTCAGTTGAATGTAAGATGTGTTCAATCGGGTACATGAAGTCTAAGGTTATTGTCTTTATTTTTATTGCATTGAGATAAGCGCATGTGCTTAGTAAGTGCGATGAAAGGTCCTCTAATTGGAGAGGTTAAAATCCTTCGCCACGATGCTTCGCCGCGCTTCGTATTTGCTTTGTTATGTATGTATTGCGTCACATTTTTTGCATCAGGTCTGTTCCCATTCGAACGCGTTATCGAACGTTATACGAACGCAAACCTTCAGTTTCCCGTTCGAACACGTTTTACAAACGCTACTCGAAACGCTACACGAACGCGAACCTTCTGTTTACCGTTCGAACGCGTTTACGAACGCTACACGAACGCGCACACACTGAACTAAGTCTGTCTCATCATATTTCATGCACAACTGCCTTTTGGGTGATCTCCCTTGCATTTTGTAGTCAATCATATTATTTGTATTCCTACATTTATCCATTCGATGTGTTCTTGGGAGGTTATTCAAGCATGATTAGGCTATTAGCATGTTATTTGGTTAATATATTCATGAGATAGTACTCAAGCATGATTAGGTTGTTCTTAGTTTTCCCTATCATATGATTGAGAAATGTTCATGAGATTGCCATGTGATGTTGCATGTTGTGATGAATTTGTTGATGTATGCATGTGAATTTAGAAGCATGATACTCTTGGAAATAAGTGTTACTTAAACTTGATTAAATTATTACATAAATCCTTTCATTACAAGTGACATAAGTAAGGAACCATTCCGAACCCAACGGTTTGAGGTTCCCTTGCGAGGGGTGAGTGCGGCCTTAAATCTCATTTTCCCGGTCCACCGGGTGGCGACTCCATTATTCTCTGGTTTAGTCCCCCGTGGCTACTCCGTACTCCCGACCGGGCCCCGAGCTCGGGACAGCATGCGTCGCCCCAGATCCTGTGTTCCCCACAACTACAAACGAGTATGAGTAGTTAATTCATTAAATATTATGAGTAGCTAATTCATTAATTCTATGGTTGTAATAGATTTTGAGCATGTTTATTAATTAAATAAACATCTAGTTAATTGATTTATTCTTAATATATTTACCTGACCATCGAAATAAGCTTGTGAATAATTAGTATTTTTGGTTAGTAATTAGTAACAATAACCTAATTGAATGAAAAATATCTGAACTTATTGTGTGCATGCTTAGGTGAAGTGGCAACCTTATGTTCTTCTATCTTATAAGGTTTTCCCGAAATTTATTATTAATATTTATTTACCTTTTTCAGTTATTAAATTTAATCAAAATTCTTTCTCAACCAATAATTTAGTTTAAGTTAAATAAGTTTGTCTTTGTAATAATAAGAGAAATGTTAAGTCACTGTGGGTATGATATCCGATTTTTTATCACTGTATTACTTGAGCGATACGTATGTTTGTGTGCTAGATTTATAAAATTGCGATCATTATCTCTGTTGTAAAACCTATGTCTGTTGATTTGAATCATTATTCAACCAACAGTCCCTAATAATTTGGCTGAAAGCCTCTTGGTAAGACCACCTCTCCTCGTAAAAGAACCTATGTCCCTTCTGTTAACAAACTGATTCCACTATTTAGTTTTTATCTCAATGATCACAGGATATGGTCTGAAACCCAGTGATCAAAATTTTCCACACTTTGATTCTGATCAAGTTCCCCCCACTTCGTATTTGCTAAGAATCTGTCAAGGCGTTCCTCGATTATTTTTTATCCATATATTATATTAGACTAAGTGAAAGGATACCTCGAGAAACTAAGACCACTTTGATCCACTGCTAAACAACTATCAAAACCTAAACTACTCTCCTGTTTATCCATACCTACTGATAATTTTTTTGTTACCCTAAAAAATACAATATCATATTTAAAAATGTAAAGGGTCTCCTTCACATCTCTGAATGTTCGAGGATTCCTCAATCCTCTAACATTACAACTTAATATTTTAATGGATGTCGGTGTTGCTGCTCAAAAGCCACCACCACTTCAAAAATGCTATTGTACTCATTATCCTCACTTGTGGCTTCAGCAGAGATTTCGTTTGCCTCCTATTTAGAATATTTTAGAAAATAACATTTAGAAAATATTAATGGGGGACATGTGGTACACCAATGATGGTAATATTTTTGGAGAGGTTAGAGGAAGTCATTAAGTTACCAAATGCATATGATTAAATAGTAATCAAAACATCCAAATGCATGTGATTACATAGTAATCAATGCTTGCTTCCAAGTGCATGTGAGTGAATAGGAAGCCATGCATATGATGGTATAGTAACTTGATTTCCCCTCCTATAAATATAAACATTTGCTCATTAAGATAAACAATCAATTAAGTTTAATTAAGGACATCCCTATGAGAAGTAAGGTATGCAATTGTGTTGTGAAATACTTAGATTTATTTCAATTTGTTTGTGAATAAATTTAGGACTAGTAATACATGTATGGTTAGATCCTAAGTGGACCGGCGCGTGTGTGACTTGTTAGCACGTAGCCGGCGCGTAAAGGTGCGTGTCTGGCATATGACAATATGTAAGAGCGCGCAGGGACTTGTGGTGGCGCGTGGTTTGAGCGTGAGATACGTGGTTACTCTTGTTGACATGTATCAGCGCATATGGGCTTGTGTTGACATCATTATTTAGTGATTTTGATGTATCTTACCTTGATTTAGAGCTTATATTTTTTATAAAAGGAGTCCATAATGATAAATTTATTTTATCATGCAAACTTGTGTTTATGAATTGCCTATTGTCTTTGTGATATTAGTATATTGTGAGTCAAACTTTGTGTTCATTTTACTGATAATCATTTCTTGTATTTATTATAGGAAAATATTTCAATAATAAGAAGAACTCTCTGTGTAATAAGAACATCCAGTGAAAGATTAAGGGTTGCTTAATTGCTTTGAAACTTAGAAGAATATAAGATGCATGAAAATGATGACATGATCTCACACATCATAAAAATAAATGAAATGATACAAGATTTAATTTGGCAAGGTAAATGGAAAAGGCAAAAGAACAGAGTTAAACTACTACGTAATACTCTCCACAGAATATGGCATAAGTCAATTACTGATATTGAGAATCGATAAGGCTTAGGGTACGAGAAGTTTGTGTTCAGTATAATGTCACATCGGAGAGATTTGTAGTTGATTATATGAGACATAGAGCAAAAAAAACGGCAACTCCAATGATATCCCCAAGCTGTCGTCGTGGTCCTAGAATTTTTTTAGGATTTCCATGATTGCCTAAGATCCAGTATCAGTTGCCTTTGGGGTTTAATGATTTGTTCCTTAAGACTATGATTACTCGAGACACGAGGACTGGAAAAGTTCTAAGAATTAGATATTAGATTTTTTCCTTTAAAAATATTATTGTTACTGCTATGTGTGATTATTTTTTATTTCACGATATGCAAATATTACTTTCATATTTTTATGAATGGATATTGTATGTTAAATTTAATTTATGTAATTAAATTATGGAGTGTCATGTGCAAGTTTTAAAAATTTATGTAAGTTTTTAGAAGATGATTTTACATGATTGATTATGTTGATAATATTTTCACATTGGGTCATTGGATGATGATTGGACACAAAGTGGCCTTTTGACTCTAACCTCGTTGGAAAAATTTTATTAAACATAATTTTTTCATGGAAAAAAAAGGCAAAAGTATTAACAATTATGCATGAATGTCTATAGAAAATTTTGTGTTTTTTAAAATGGCTTCCGTAACAAAGAATATTATCGTTGAACTCAACAAGGGTGAGAAACTAAATGGCGATAATTATGAAATTTGGAGCATGAAAATACAATATGTGATAGAATAATAAGAGGTTTTGGAAACCCTGAAAATGAGCATGGATCAACCTGAACAAGCCACCACGGCCCAATATATGCGAGATCGAGAGGCCTATGGGGCATCGATAACTAAACTTAGCCACTCATAATCAAGTTTGACACATACAAGAAACGTCATGAGTTCATTATGTCAAAGCACTTGAGGAAAATGTCAAACATGATTACTGAACTAGCAGATGCTGGTCATGTTCTTACAGATGAACAGAAAGTCAAAGTGGTCATTCGTTCTCTTCCAAATAGCTGGGAGCATATGAAGATGCATTTGACCCACAATAAGAGCATCAAAACCTTTGATGATGTTAAACGCCAACTAGAATTAGAGAGCGACCGCCTCGCGACTGCTAAATTAAATACTGAAGTGTAAATGACAGAAACCAACAAACCTGAGGGTTTCATGAAGAAAATAAAATTTCATGGTGGTGGTTCCAGTTCAGAAAAAAAAAACAATATTCTTCCAAGTCAGAAAGAAACAGAAAATTAACCAACATGGGAAAGGAAAACATCATACCAAAAAGAAAAATATGGCAAAGGTTAAATGTTTTAACTATGGCAAGAATGGTCATTTTGCTCGTGACTACACCGAGCCTAAGAATATAAATACTTTTATTATATATTTAAATAAAATATGTGTTTCAAGTTTGATCTTTTTAACAAAATCTAATCCTTTATGGACTGTAGACTCATGATCCACGAACCATTTAGTGAATGATAGAGATGCCTTCGTAGAATTTCGACGAATTTCACCTGGGTGAAGTGGATATACGTCACCAGAACTCATGAGTGGAAGTCAAATGAGTGGGTACATGCAAGTTAGTCATGCATGGTAGAAAAACTTTACTCCTACATGATGTATTGTTTGCTCCACAAATTCATCAAAAATTAATTTATGTGTTAGTTTTGGTTAATTTAAGTTTCAACTTGAACTTCCATAAATTTGGTGTCGATTTGTATTTAGGTAAAATATACTATGGTTCTAGCTATTTTTTGGATGGTTTTATTGTATTAAATGTTGAATGTTGTAATCGCAACTCCAGTTTTTATTTTGTTTCTTTGTCTGTCAGTAATGATAGTGATGTAATTGTGTGGTATGCTAGACTTGGCCACATTGGTCAGCAAATAATGAACAGATTAGCCAAAGAAGGCTTTTTGAGAAACATAGAAAATATAGAATTGCCAACCTGTGAATATTGTTTGGCTAGAAAAACTGCGAGAAAACCATTTGGAAAAATAACTAGAGCAGAATATCCATTATAATTAATCCATTCAGATATATATGGTCCAATTAATGTTAGATCAAGACATGAAATATCTTATTTCATAACATTCATAGATGATTTCACACGCTTTAGTTATGTCTATTTGATTGCTAATAGATATGAAGCATTAGAATGTTTTAAGAAATTTATGAATTTGACGGAAAATCAATTAGACAAGAAAATTAAAGCATTACGTATGACCGTTGTCGTGAGTACGTATCTGATCAGTTCAGAGAATTATGTGTTAATGAATTAGTCGTCACTTCACTACTCCTACTACTCCCCAAGAAAATGGTGTTACAGAAAGAAGAAATAATACTTATTTTGAAATGGTTAGGTTTATGATAGCACAAGCAAATTTGCCTATAACCTACTGGGGTGATGCATTATTGACTTCCATATATATACTTAACCGGGTGCCATAAAAATCAGTTGCCACCACACCAAATGAGTTATGGACAAGTCCTAAATCAGATCTTCACTTATTGAAATCTTGGGGTTGTGCGGTCTATGTCCATGTGCGATCTCACGAACATGAAAAATTAGGCCCAAGAGGAAAAAATATATATCTTAATAAAATATTCTGAATAATCAAAATGGTATGTTTGTATCGGTGAATATGAAAGTGGAGGAGTGACAGAATTTGAATCATGAGATATCACGTTTTTAGAAAATGATTTTCCTAAACATGGAGAGATAGGTCAAGATTTATCTTTATATGAAACCCATGATCACGTGAATCCCATGATTGTTAAACACTCAGGTTTACCTAATTCAAGTGGGAATGATGTTGATGAGAGAAATTTGAGAAAATGTGATGAATCAGTTTCACATGAATGTCAAAATGATGAATTAGTTTCACATGAGTCTCTTTTACGTGATTCGAGTGGGAGTGATGTACATAATCCAAGTGAGAGTAATGTGCATGATCCAAATGGGAATAATATGGAAAGATATGAATTAGTTCCTCAACCAGAATCCCAGTTACGACGTAATAATTGTATAAGCATTCCTCGACGTCGTTTCTATATCAAAGGAGAGGCCTTTATGATTCCACCTTAAGAGGATGAAGAGCCTAGAAACATAAAAGAGGCTCTTCAGTGTCCTGCTAAGGAAAAATGGATGAAAGCAATGGAAGAAGAAATGGAGTCAATGAGGTCTAACCAATTTTGGGAACTGGTTGATCTCCCTAAAGGACGCAAAGCTATCAAGAACTAATGGGTTCTTAAAAATAAAGTGTAATGCTGACGATAATATCGAAAGATATCAAGCACGACTTGTAGCAAAATGGTATATATAACAGGAATGAATTGACTACGAATAGATTTTTTTCACATGTTGTAAGATTTACCTCAATTCGCTTGATTCTGGCTATAGTAACGAGCATGGATCTAGAATTACATCAAATAGATGTAAGAATTACTTGTAACGTTTGGTAATCTCGACTATTGTTACATTGTGGGATGAATGTTAAATAATATAAATTATATTTGGACATATATTGATAAGTGTGGCTTATACCCACTTATTCTTGTACTCTTAGATTATTATTTTGTTAGTTTCCATATTATTTAATGTCATTTATAGTTATTTTATTTTATTTGTAGGAAGCATTAGAACATGAAGAATGAATCAATTACGTGTGTTTCGGGACCTATTGGGATCATCAGACTCAAGGAGCAGTAAAAACCAGCATCAGCTGCGCACTAAAATTAAAAAGTCTATAACTTTTGATCTAGAAAGAGTTACGAGACCCGTAATATATCGATTTGCATCTAGTCGAGGAGATCTATCCAACTATGTGCACCGGAGCCGCGACGCCCAAAATTAGCGCCGCAGCGCCCAGAAACGATAAGAGTGACGTGAGTATTGAAAGAAAACCATCAACGTGGGCCATAGCTTAGGAAATTGTTGTTTGATTGTTTGAAATCTAAAAGCAAAGAGGAAGAAAACAAGTGGGACCAGTGGCGTGAGACAAGCCACCATCTTTGACCAAGGCATGAATTTGAAGAAATATTAAAGGATTTGCACGTGGGCCCCATTACATTATTTAAAGAAAGCTGCGCAGGACACATATAAAGAAATAGAGCCGCGGCGCCTGAAGGTCTTTGCTCTCAATACATTTTCCAGAGAGTTAGGCGCTGCGGCGCCTTAAGTGGGAGCCGCGGCGCTGCGGGACAAAAGAAACACGTTCCATGAATTGTTTTTTAGGGTTTTTAATAATCCTAATGATACCCAAAGACTCCCAGCTTCAATTATAAATATAACAGTCCATCCAACACTCAAGGGGAGGCTAATACACTGCGCAAAATACGAAACAAATATTTTTAGAGATCCAAGGAGAGGATTGAAGAGCGACAAGAGGAGACGAAGGCTGTAACGTCCGAGGAGGAAGAGATTCAATTCGGGTTATATCTTCTAGTTTCTTTCTTAGAACTCTAATGATTTCCATTAGATTCATGAATTGTTTATCATTGATTTTATCTTTTATCATGAACTAACTCCTTAATTTTGGAGAACGATTGTAATCTATGCTCAAACCTTGTATTTTATTTATCAATTTTGTTATGAAGTTTTATTAATTTATTTATATTCTTTTGAGTTTAATGCTTCTTGATTGTTGGCCACAATTTGAGATGATGAATGTTTAGAATCTATCACTCGAGAGAGGGGATTTTGAATAGATCTAGAGAATATGACCTAGGATTTTATAGAGTTCGAGAGAATCTGTAGTCCTTTGAAGTCGTTAATATAGAATCACAAAGCGTAATGAGTTGTTAACTATTGGATTTTTATAGAGATATCGAAGTCTATAGTTGATGATCTTTTCACTCGGCACTCGAGAGAGGGAGTGGATATTTAGGAGTCTTGACTTATAAACAATATAACTGAACAAAGATTAATTGGCATAACAAATACATATGTGACAGCTAGGTGAAATCAGGATCCAGAATCTCTATCGTATTAGTTCCTCCTATATAATTATTTTTATTTTTATATTTATTATTTATAAAATCTTTATTTATTAATGTTTTCTAAATAAAGTTAGGATTATCAATTGTAGTACTTAGTGCGAGTTAACGCAATCCCTGTGGGTTCGACACTCTAAACTCATTTATACTAAAACTTGACACCGTACACTTGCGGTACGATATAAAAATATCACGTACTTGTTGTGATATTTTTATATCGTACCGCAAGTGTACGGTGTCAAGTTTAGTATAAATCAGTGAAAGAGTGTCGAACCCACAGGGATTGCGTTAACTCGCATTAAGTACTACAATTGATAATCCTAACTTTATTTAGACAACAAATAATAAAGATTTTTATAAATAATAATATAAAAATAAAAATAATTATATAGGAGGAACTAATACGATAGAGATTCTGGATCCTGATTTCACCTAGCTGTCACCTATGTATTTGTTATGCCAATTAATCTTTGTTCAGTTATATTGTTTATAAGTCAAGACTCATAAAATATCCACTCCCTCTCTCGAGTGCCGAGTGAAAAGATCATCAACTATAGACTTCGATATCTCTATAAAAATCCAATAGTTAACAACTCATTACGCTTTGTGATTCTATATTAACGACTTCAAAGGACTACAGATTCTCTCGAACTCTATAAAATCCTAGGTCATATTCTCTAGATCTATTCAAAATCCCCTCTCTCGAGTGATAGATTCTAAACATTCATCATCTCAAATTGTGGCCAACAATCAAGAAGCATTAAACTCAAAAGAATATAAATAAATTAATAAAACTTCATAACAAAATTGATAAATAAAATACAAGGTTTGAGCATAGATTACAATCGTTCTCCAAAATTAAGGAGTTAATTCATGATAAAAGATAAAATCAATAATAAACAATTCATGAATCTAATGGAAATCATTAGAGTTCTAAGAAAGAAACTAGAAGATATAACCCGAATTGAATCTCTTCCTCCTCGGACGTTACAGCCTTCGTCTCCTTTTGTCGCTCTTCAATCCTCTCCTTGGATCTCTAAAAATATTTGTTTCGTATTTTGCGCAGTGTATTAGCCTCCCCTTGAGTGTTGGATGGACTGTTATATTTAATTGAAGCTGGGAGTCTTTGGGTATCATTAGGATTATAAAAACCCTAAAAAACAATTCCTGGAACGTGTTTCTTTTCTCCCGCAGCGCCGCGGCTCCCACTTAAGGCGCCGCGGCGCCTAACTCTCTGGAAAATGTATTGAGAGCAAAGACCTTCAGGCGCCGCGGCTCTATTTCTTTATATGTGTCCTGCGCAGCTTTCTTTAAATAATGTAATGGGGCCCACGTGCAAATCCTTTAATATTTCTTCAAATTCATGCCTTGGTCAAAGATGGTGGCTTGTCTCACGCCACTGGTCCCACTTGTTTTCTTCCTCTTTGCTTTTAGATTTCAAACAATCAAACAACAATTTCCTAAGCTATGGCCCACGTTGATGGTTTTCTTTCAATACTCACGTCACTCTTCTCGTTTCTGGGCGCTGCGGCGCTAAGATTTGGGCGTCGCGGCTCCGGTGTACATAGTTGGATAGATCTCCTCGAGTAGACGCAAATCGATATATTACGGGTCTCGTAACTCTTTCTAGATCAAAAGTTATAGACTTTTTAATTTTAGTGCGCAGCTGATGCTGGTTTTTACTGCTCCTTGAGTCTGATGATCCCAATAGGTCCCGAAACACACGTAATTGATTCATTCTTCATGTTCTAATGCTTCCTACAAATAAAATATAAAATAAACTATAAATGACATTAAATAATATGGAAAATAACAAAATAATAATCTAAGAGTACAAGAATAAGTGGGTATAAGCCACACTTATCAAACACCCCCAAACTTAAGGTTTTGCTAGTCCCGAGCAAAAGATAAAATAAAAACTAAATTCAAATAACAAATAAAAATTACTAAATTAACTAAGTCACTTTCGTAGGGATCACGATTGCATTTAGCATATGCAACAAGCCTTTAAACCCCTAGGCGGCCCTAGTGGACGAGTTATAGTCTCGTGAGGGCTTACAGTGACGACACCCACAAACGTCATTCACACACAATCATGCAAAAATAAAAAATAACAAAACATAGTCTCGATAGTTACGCATAAATATATCCTCAAAGAAAGTTATAAATGAAATTAGAGAACCTTCAAAGTACGCAATTGCAACTCGAATCCAAATTATTGAATAAATTATCTAAGCTAGACTCAAGGTGTGTGTGTGTAAAGGTTCATTCACAGCTTTGATCTTAAGTAAGCTAACTCAATGATTTCGTTTAAAAATTAGAATCGATGGGTCAAACCAACCTAGATATCTCAATTATGCTTTGTAATTGCCTTATTTTGTGTTCGGTATGGTATGGTTTTTCTTTTTTTTCTTGTCTCTTTTTTCTTTTCTCATTTTTGCACTTTTTCTTTTCCAACTCACCTACCCTTTAAGGTAGCATTTCTCCTCATGGTGGTCCTAATACTCGCCCATGGGTAGCTTCACGCTTATCGGTTATAGGTGGTTTATTTTCTTTCTTTAGAGATATTTTTCTTTTTAGCTATACCATACTTCATAACACTAGCAAATTAAGATAGATATCTAAGCAAACGGTCATTCATCGACATGCAATTTCGTCAACTAGTCACATTGTCAACTACTTAAGTTTTACTGCTAAGAACCTATTTTTAAGTGCTTACGAGTCTAACATAGATCAATTATTCAAGGCATCAGATAAAAGTAAATTAGGCACTTATCATTTCTAAAATTTCACTCATAAACAAACAATATTATCACAAGATTTATGCTTTACTATCAAAGACTAAAACAATTTTTTTTTTTTTTTATTTTTCAAAAAAAAAAAAAAATTAAACAACTAAATAGCAAGTAAACAACATGCACACACCCCCAAACTTAAAATTTGCATTGTCCTCAATGTAAGATAAATATCAAGAGCAAGAGTGAGGAACAACACTACCGTGCATCGAGTTGATCAGACTCTTGCTGGTTAGAATTTGGTTGCACGGGCGTTGTGTGTCTCGTGCTACCTGCATAAATAACATGCAAATAAATAAATAGCACACAATAAAATAAAATAAAATAAAAAGTAAAGAAAATAATAATAAAAGAAATGCAAGGGTTGCCTCCCCGCTAGCGCTAAGTTTAACGTCTTCAGCCAGACGCAACCACCCAAATGGTGGTCATGGTAGCTTCTTCTTTTGTATCCACTGACTGCTTTGACATGAAAAAGATAGCTTGGCAGCTGTGACAGTTTATTCAAATCCCCCTACTGTTGCTTGGTTATGGATGATGCAATCTGCCCAATCTGTGTTTCTAAGGACTTCATTGTGGCCTCCATATTTTCCATGTGTGTCTCAATATTATTTAGCCTTGACTCAGTCTTCTCGAATCTCGCTGAAGTACTAGCAACGAACGTGCTCACGAATTCTTCTAAGGAAGATTTCTGCTCATCTTTTCTATAGTCAAAACCAGAAGAAGGTTGCAAGGTATTCTCTGTGTTAGCATATGACAGGTTTGGATGATAACGATTAGGCATAAGATTTCCTCTATAGCTATTGAAGTTCCGATTGTTCACATATTGGACTTGTTCAATGTTCGGGTTTCCTTCCACTAACTGCATATTTGTAGCTGCCGCTGATTCAATAGATGATACTCGTGGTTTTGTCAGGGCTGCTACTTGAGTGGCCAATGTGGAAATCTGAGCTGTAAGTGCCACAAGAGGGTTTACTTCATATATTCCAGCCACCTTAGTCACCGTAGCGCGTTCACTTGGCCATTGATAATGGTTAATGGCCATTTCTTCCAATAAATTATGCGCTTCCTCAGCTGATTTCTTGAATAAAGCTCCCCCAGCTGCTGCATCAACCACAGTCCTATTTGAACCATTCAGCCCATTATAGAACAATTGAATCTGGACCCAATCTGCATAATCATGTTGTGGGCATCTTCGTAGTAAATCCTTAAAGCGCTCCCATGCTTCATACAAAGTCTCAGTTTCCAGCTGCTTAAATACACTGATTTCTGCCCTCAGTTGAGCTGATTTAGCTGGTGGAAAGAATCTCTCAAGAAATTTTGTGGCCATATCCTGCCATGTCATGATACTCCCTGTCTGTATTGATTGCAGCCAATCCAACGCTTTATCCCGTAAAGAGAATGAAAATAAGCGTAGCCTGATAGCCTCTTTACTCACGCCATTTACTTTTATGGTATCTGCGATCTCCAGGAACATCCTTAAGTGCAAGTTGGGATCATCTATAGCTGAACCCCCAAACTGATTCCTTTGTACCATGTTGATCAATGCAGGTTTTAACTCAAAACTGTTGGCGTTGATTGGTTGATGGGCAATCCCAGAGCATATATCATCAAGGACCGGTTTGAAGTGATCTCTGATTGCCACATGGCGTGGGTTGTTCTCAATGTTTTCAGCTGCCATTGCTTCTTTTTCGATTTTCCTTTCTTTTCTTAGTCTCCTCGCAGTTCTTTCTATTTCAGGATCAAACATGAGCGAATTGAGACTTGTGGCTTTTCGCATTCACTGAAGCACCAAAAGAAAAATAAAAATCAATAAACAAAATAAAAATAAAAATTAAATACAAAACAAAAACAAACTAAAAATAAAAATAAAAATCTAAATTAAAGCTAAAATTACTTGGTAGTAGTATTAATGTGAATTAACAAACAATCCCCGGCAACGGCGCCAAAAACTTGTTGTGATATTTTTATATCGTACCGCAAGTGTACGGTGTCAAGTTTTAGTATAAATGAGTTTAGAGTGTCGAACCCACAGGGATTGCGTTAACTCGCACTAAGTACTACAATTGATAATCCTAACTTTATTTAGAAAACAATTAATAAAGATTTTTATAAATAAATAAATATAAAAATAAAAATAATTATATAGGAGGAACTAATACGATAGAGATTCTGGATCCTGATTTCACCTAGTTGTCACCTATGTATTTGTTATGCCAATTAATCTTTGTTCAGTTATATTGTTTATAAGTCAAGACTCCTAAAATATCCACTCCCTCTCTCGAGTGCCGAGTGAAAAGATCATCAACTATAGACTTCGATATCTCTATAAAAATCCAATAGTTAACAACTCATTACGCTTTGTGATTCTATATTAACGACTTCAAAGGACTACAGATTCTCTCGAACTCTATAAAATCCTAGGTCATATTCTCTAGATCTATTCAAAATCCCCTCTCTCGAGTGATAGATTCTAAACATTCATCATCTCAAATTGTGGCCAACAATCAAGAAGCATTAAACTCAAAAGAATATAAATAAATTAATAAAACTTCATAACAAAATTGATAAATAAAATACAAGGTTTGAGCATAGATTACAATCGTTCTCCAAAATTAAGGAGTTAGTTCATGATAAAAGATAAAATCAATGATAAACAATTCATGAATCTAATGGAAATCATTAGAGTTCTAAGAAAGAAACTAGAAGATATAACCCGAATTGAATCTCTTCCTCCTCGGACGTTACAGCCTTCGTCTCCTCTTGTCGCTCTTCAATCCTCTCCTTGGATCTCTAAAAATATTTGTTTCGTATTTTGCGCAGTGTATTAGCCTCCCCTTGAGTGTTGGATGGACTGTTATATTTATAATTGAAGCTGGGAGTCTTTGGGTATCATTAGGATTATTAAAAACCCTAAAAAACAATTCCTGGAACGTGTTTCTTTTGTCCCGCAGCGCCGCGGCTCCCACTTAAGGCGCCGCAGCGCCTAACTCTCTGGAAAATGTATTGAGAGCAAAGACCTTCAGGCGCCGCGGCTCTATTTCTTTATATGTGTCCTGCGCAGCTTTCTTTAAATAATGTAATGGGGCCCACGTGCAAATCCTTTAATATTTCTTCAAATTCATGCCTTGGTCAAAGATGGTGGCTTGTCTCACGCCACTGGTCCCACTTGTTTTCTTCCTCTTTGCTTTTAGATTTCAAACAATCAAACAACAATTTCCTAAGCTATGGCCCACGTTGATGGTTTTCTTTCAATACTCACGTCACTCTTATCGTTTCTGGGCGCTGCGGCGCTAAGATTTGGGCGTCGCGGCTCCGGTGCACATAGTTGGATAGATCTCCTCGAGTAGATGCAAATCGATATATTACGGGTCTCGTAACTCTTTCTAGATCAAAAGTTATAGACTTTTTAATTTCAGTGCGCAGCTGATGCTGGTTTTTACTGCTCCTTGAGTCTGATGATCCCAATAGGTCCCGAAACACACGTAATTGATTCATTCTTCATGTTCTAATGCTTCCTACAAATAAAATATAAAATAAACTATAAATGAAATTAAATAATATGGAAACTAACAAAATAATAATCTAAGAGTACAAGAATAAGTGGATATAAGCCACACTTATCATATATACACCCATGAAATAACTTTGGGTACAATCGATAAATTCTTCGAATTTCCGATACGAAATGGTACGATGTTCCATTCTGGACATCCCATTGTATTTGGGCCATAATATTTTTATATGATCTCCTATTTTTATGAACTTTATATCGTCAGAAAGTTACGATCGAGACCTACACTTTTCATGTTGAATATGTTTCCAAATTCGAAACGGAAATGGGTCTAAAATACAACTCAAAATTTCAGAAAAATAGTGCTCGTGGACCCATCTAGAGAATTCTCAAAATATCTCAAAAGTTCTAAATTTTTCATTTTAAAATTTTACAAAATTAGCCATTTAGCCCCTATTATATATAAGGGATACTATTCATTAATCCCTAAATTCATAGAAAAATAGAGAAACGTAAGGAGAATAAGAAGAAGAAAGAAAGAAAGAATGAGAAGGAAAAAAGAAGGAAAAAAGAATGAAAGAAGAGGAAACAAATGTCAATCCTCATATATTAAGGTAAGAAGAAGAATAACAACCATGGAAGACTTGAGGGATGAGGAAAATCAAATGAAACGAGATCATCACAAGAACCACAATTTCCTTCGGCAAAATGATAAATGTCAGCCAGATTCCAAATCTGTGAGTAGACACTTTTTCCTTAAGTTGAATTTTCATTATATTATTTTTAAATATGAGACTTACTTTTCCACATTTAGGGCGTTAGCCGAGTTTACTTTCAAATATATTTTGATGAAGAATGATTTGAGAAATGATTTAGAAAATGGGTGATTTTATGATTTCGAGGCATGGGGAAAACTCACCTCAGTATGTAACTTGACTCATTTATGGAATTGATGGACTCAGATATCGTGTGCACACGCAGTTCAGGACTATGGATGACAGATGCCCCTAGATTCAGAGTCTGAAGGGTAGCATAGATCCACACCCCGACTCCAGATTTATGGCTTGGGGGACGACGATACGTAACACCCCAAGACCACCAGATTTCAGGGCTAGGAGGACGGCGATACGTAACGCTCATAGACCCTAGTTTCAGGGACATGATAGTGGCATCCATTGGGGGACGGCGATACATAATGCCCAAATGTCATAGAATTGCACACCTGAATCTAGTTAGGCGTATTGGGGGACGATGATATGTAACGCCCCCATACGTCGGGTTTTCAGTAGACATTCAGAAGCAGTTTTTCAGAATCGGATTTTCAGAGACACACTTACAGAAAAGATAGTTTAAGAAAAAGTTTTCACAAGAAACTATTTTATGAGGATTTTTGGGAATTACAAACCAGAATTAGTTTTAAGAAAAGTTTTCCAGAAAGAAAGTTGTTTTCAGATAATGAAAGAGATTTCAGAAAAAATGATTTGAGATGAATTTACTTTTAAAACCATTTATTTTCTACAAGCATTTCAGTACCTATTTTTAAATTCTCCACTCACAAGATCGTTCAAACGATCTAACCCCTCTCCTAGTGTTTTGTTCTGCAGGATTACATAGAGGACGAGCTCGGGTGGATGGATACTGATGGCAGTCACTAGGGTGTTCAATCCACCAGTTCAAATCAGAGTTCCATTCAGTCAGAGTCAGGAAAAGTCATGTATCATACATGTTATATAGTAAAGATTACATATGTAATGCATTATAAGTGCTCACTGTCAGAGTTGTAATGTGTAGTAAAATTAAGTACTTAGTATGAGAAGTATTATGCATTTATGTTGTTGAGTTAGGCAATGGTCCCATGCATTAGTTTGTATGTGAAATGAGATTGGCAGTTGTCGGAAAGTCAGAGGCTCAGAGGTATATAACGTCCTATTCCTGCCTGTAGCATCTCCGGATTGGGATGTTACACTGTTTTTCTCAATGGAGAACTTGACGAAGAAATCTACATGGAAAAACCAATAGGTTTCATAAAGAAAATGAAAAGGAGAAAGTATGTAGACTTTTCGAATAAAGTATATCAAGATAATAGGTTCCCAGAAATCATTGCATCATGTCCTTGCAAAAAATAGTAGAAAGAAAGTAAAGGAAGATAAGAGTAGCAGAGGTCATATACCTTCTAACTATATCGGGCCTAAACAGTTTAGCATCGAAAGGGATTCAAAGACGAATCCTATTTAAAGGGGAGAATTTGTAACATTCGGTAATCTCGTACAATTACATTATGGGACGAGTGTTACATAATATAAATTATATTTGGACACATATACACTCATGAAATAACTTTGGGGACAATCAACAAATTCTTCGAATTTCCGATACGAAATGGTACAATGTTCCACCACGGACAGCTCATGGTATTTTGACCATAATTTTTTCATATGATCTCTGATTTTTATGAAATTTATATCTTTGGAAAGCTAAGATCGAGTCCTACAACTTCCGCGTTGAATAGGTTTCCAAATTTGAACCCGAAATAGGTCTAAAATACATCTTAAAATTTCAGATGAATAGTACTCATGGACCCATCTAGAGAATTCTCAAAATATCTCAAAAGTTCTAACTTTTTCATATTAAAATTTTACAAAATTAGCCATTTATCCCCTATTATATATAAGGGATACTATTCACTAATCCCTAAATTAAGAGAAAAATGATAGAAACGTAAGGAGAAGAAGAATGAGAAAGAAAGAAAGAAATGAGAAAGAAAGAATAAGGAAAGAAGAGGAAAAAAATGTCAATCCTCATATATTAAGCTAAGAAAAAGAATAGCAACCATGGAAGACTTGAGGGATGCGAAAAATCAAATGAAATGAGATCATCGCAGGAACCGCAATTTCCTTTGGCAAAATGAGTAATGCCAGCCAGATTCCAAATCTGTGAGTGGACACTTTTTCCTTAAGTTGAATTTTCATTGTATTATTTTTAAATATCAGACTTACTTTTCCGCAATTAGGACGTTAGCCAAGTTTACTTTCAAATATATTTTGATGAAGAATGATTTGAGAAATGATTTAGAAAAGTGATGATTTTATGATTTCGAGGCATGGGGAAAAACCCACCTCAGTATGTAACTTGACTCAGATATGGAATTAATGGACTCAGATATCGTGTGCACATACGGTTCAAGACTAGGGATGACAAATGCCCATAGATAATTATGGAAGGTAGCATAGATCTGCACCCCGACTCCAGATTTGTGGCTTGGGGGACGACGATACGTAACACCCCAATATCATGGATTTACACACCTACCTCTAGTTAGGTGTATGAGGGATGATGATACGTACCGTCCCCATGCGTCAGGTTTTCAACAGACATTCAGAAGAAGTTTTTTCATTATCAAATTTTCAGAGACAGACTTATAGAAAAGATAGTTTAAGAAAGAGTTTTCTAGGAAACTGTTTTATGAGGACTTTAAGGAATTACAAACCAGAAGTAGTTTTTAGAAAAAATTTCCTGAAAGAAAGTTATTTTCAGATAATGAAAGAGATTTCAGAAAAGATGATTTGAGATGAATTTGCTTTTAGAACCATGGATTTTCAAAAAGCATTTTAGTTCCTATTTTTAAAATGTTCACTCACTGGATCATTTAAACGATCTAACCCCCTCACTCCCAGTATTTTATTTTACAGGTTTACTCCGAGGATAAGCTCGGGAGGATGGATAATGATGGCAGTCACTAGGGTGTTCAGTCCACCAGGTCAAGTCAGAGTTTAGTTCAGTCAGAGTCAGAAAACGTCATGTATCATACATGTTATATAGTAAAAATTACATATATAATGCATTATAAGTGCTCAATGTCAGAGTTGTATTGTGTAGTAAAAATGATTACTTAGTATGAGAAGTATTATGCATTTTTGTTGTTGAGTTGGGCAATGGTCTCATGCATTAGTTTGTATGTGAAATGAGATTAGCAGTTGTCGGAAAGTCAGAGGCTCATGGGGATAGAACGACCTATTCTCAGCCGGTAGTATCTCCAAATTGGTATGTTACACTGTTTTTCTCAATGGAAAACTTGACAAAGAAATCTGCATGGAACAACCAATAGGTTTCATAAAAGAAAATGAAAAGGAGAAAGTATGTAGGCTTTTAAAGTCTATATATGGTCTCAAGCAATCTCTAGACAATGGTATTTACGATTCCACAATACAATCATTTTGAATGATTCACAATGATAGATAAGGATCATTGTATTTACACAAAGAGAGATAAAGATAAATTCATTATCTTATCTTTGTACGTGGATGATATACTTATGGCCGGAAATGATAAGGAGTTTGTAAAACACATCAAATGATGGTTATCATCTAACTTCGAGATGAAAGATATGAATGAAGCTGCATATATTCTTGGGGTTAAGATCTCAAGGAATCGTTCAAAGAAATTATTATCTCTTTCACAAAAGTTATCTGTAAAGATAATTCTTGAAAGATTCCAAATACAGGCTTGCAAACCCATTGATACTCCTATCACGAAAATTGAAGCTTTAAGTCGTAGATTGTGTCCTGAAACTCCACAGGAAAATGAACAAATGAAGAAAGTTCCTTATGCAAGTGCAGTTGAAAGTTTAAAGTACACAATATTTTGTACGAGACCTGATATTTATTTCGTTATTTGAATGGTGATAGATACCAATCCAATCTAGGACTAGCACATTGGAAAGCAGTTAAAAGGATATTTAGGTATCTGAAAGGGATAGCTGACTACTCATTGTCTTATCAAGGGAATGATCTGCAATTATGAGGCTATACCGATGCTGATTGGGGAGGAGATTTAGATGAAATAAAATCTACCTCCGGTTTTATTTTCTTACTAAACAATGGTGCAATATCGTGGAGCAGTAAAAAACAATCTTGTATAACCTTATCAATAATTGAGGCTGAATTTTTGGCTTTTGCATCTGCAGTATAAGAAGCTATATGGTTGAAAAGGTTCTTTGATCATTTGGGTATGCCAAATGATGCTTCCGGTCCAGTATTAGTTCACTGTGATAGTGAAGCAGCAATAGCCTATAGAAAAGACTTAAAATTCCATTGTAAAACGAAACATATAGCTACCAAATATAACTTTATAAAAGACATAGTTGCACAAAAAGAGGTAAACATGAAGTACATTTCTACGCAAGAGATAGTGGCAAACCCATTGACCAAGCCTATTCCTAGAGATGTCTTTGTTAGACATGTAAGAACTTGTTGGGGTTTTGGCAAAGGAAAGACGGAAGCGCTGTTCTGGCGAATTCATAATTTTAAAACTTTTTAAATTACTAAATAAATTATTCAATATCCAATATGAATAATTTATTCATATTTCACCTAAATATATTTATTCGATATCAAATAACGACATAAATAATTAAGAAACGTCGCGAAACTTTTACGAAAACATTTTTCTGCAAAATAGCATATAACACGTTTTTTACCAAACCGACCACCCAATATACATGAGGGCTACCCAGGTCAGCCCCAATAGTATTAGGGAAGTTCATGGGCTTCCCGAACATTGACCAATTCACTGTTTGGGCAGCCGTCACCCGGTTGGCTCAAAAGTCACCCGGTAATGCTATTTTTCCCCGTTTTCGCTTATTTCAACTCTGAAACACTTTCCGGCAATTGTTCCAACACCCAAAATACATCCAATATATTCATAAGACATATTTTGTATCACCATATGAACAGTATTTCCAGATCTGATCCAGAAGCAAAAATTATCAATTTTTCATGCTTTAATCCAACCTTTTCAACATTAATCATATTAATCAAAACACCAACCAACGTCACCACAAATGAAGCACCCAAGAAAAATTATAGGCATTAAAAGAGTGGTCATAACACTCTAGAATGGTAACTTATCATCAAATGACAAAATTGAATCAATATTACAATAATATCATCCAATACTACTTCCCACATGCTCAAAACCTTCCAATCCATCCAAAAGCCCCAAATTTATTGAAATGAAGAAACCCTAGGATCTCACTACATCGTCAAGAAACAATAAACATAATTTCTAAGCTTAGGGATATAAAGAATTTCCTTTAATTCTCTTGATTCCTTAGTTTTTTTCTTGATTTTCTTGATTTTCTTTCCTTGAATCATCAAGAAATATTTGAGAGTATTTGGAGATGGAGATAACTAGCCATGGCTTCCCTTGGAAGCCAAAAGAAAATTTTTTCCTTTAATAAAATCAATAGCCGACTTAGTGAAGGGTAATTTTGTCATTTTGCAAAAAATTAATTTGATCCAAAATCATATTAATAAAACATGCCACATGCTACCATTAAATAATAAGCATGTGTGATAACAATTATCAAAAATGAAATTATTTAATAAAATTAAATATAAAGTTAAAATAGTCAAAAATCAAATTTAACACTTTTACCTTAAATTTAATGTCATGTGTAACCAATAATAATTAAACATATATTCCATAACAATTATGAAATATATATATATATATATATATATATATATATATATATATCAATTAATCAGTTAAATATTTAACATTTAAATATCTAAATAATTAATTAATATAATTATTAATCCATATGTATTTTATTTACATTAAATAAAATACGTACAGAAGTGACATGTGTCAAAATCTCATTGACAATTAATTAATGTGTATCTAATCAAATTATGTATCAAATAAAAAAACACAATAATTACGATTGACCAAAATTGCCCTTTTGCATGTGTTTTTGATTAACTGATCAAACGATTCGAATTAACTCATTTAATCCGGTGAAGTATTATGAATAATCTGTATTATTCATAAAGTGTTGCCCAAGTGCTCAACGAGTACACTTCATATTGTGGGACTCTCTAAGTTTAGGTTTATCTGTCACGAAATCTAATTTTGTGTCCATAATTCACCCACTCATGAATTATGACGACCACATATAATCTCGCTAAACTATGCAAGTCGAGGTAATTGCATACGTATAATCCATATGTCACATACTATCCATATTATACCTAGAATATAGATAAGAACGTCAAATCCTTTCGGTATAATACAATCGACTTTCAAATTTACGATCTCTAAACTTTTTACCTTATAAACATCTCATTATTACATTAATAATGATAATGTCGTTAGGATATACACCACTAGAAAGAAATTTGTACTCTCCCACTGACCCTATTATCAAATATGTATTATATGTGCTTTGATAAAATCAGACAATCTGATTGTATCAAAAATAAAGAACATAGATTTTCGGAAAGCTTATTTGAGTCTACAATAGGCTCTATAAGCTAGTATATCAAACTGTGAGTAGAATACAAACTCTAGGGCCATTCTAGAATAAACTCTTCAAACAAAGAAACCACAACGAATCTCTCATTCGAAGAAAACATTCACGAACGCCATTTTGCATTCTTTAGCCAAAATACATAGTTTAATATCAACATTAACCAATAAATCTTTAATTGTTCAATTAGTGCGACTTGAGATAAGTTTTCTCAGAATCTACAATAGATCAATGAGTGTAACTTTTCTCACTGTCATACTATAAAGGTCAAACCTTTATCAAGCTCACTTTACTTTTGTTGTGCAAACAATTTTCACATTTTATGAACGATTCATAACGAAAGCTTAATCAAGTTCAAAACTTGATAGTAGTAAGCCACGAACAATTTTAGATCTATGGTTCAATGCTAATTTCCGAAATCGATATCAAATATCGCTCCCATTATAAGTTATAAGATAATTTTCTTCGATAAGAAAACAACAAAACCAATAAGTATCAAATACTTTGTAAATGATTCTGATATCATATTAAACTTATACGGAAGATATCTTAGGGTCGTTTCATCTAATTAATTATGTAGTTCCATTACAGTTTATCACTCTCACTTTTGACTTCAATAAGTCAAATCTTTTCTACAATTGTCAACATCCGATGTTACACACTATGTAATAAAATAATTTTATTACTTGGAATCGTATAAAAGATATTCCATTAAATAGAATACAATATTTTATTAAATAGAATAAATGATAAACTTTTACTTGTACCTCCGAGGCGTAAGTACTTTCAATTATATAACCATTATACAAAAGAAAGATTCAAATCTCAAACTCTTAAGATTCGAATTTTCTACTTATACATATCATATATGTAATTGTAGAAACTAAAGGAACAATAATTAAAAAGATGAATTAGGATTACTGGAGCATAACCCCAAGAATATTGAAACTAATTCGGTAATACTCAATATCAAATGAATCATATCATATAAGATTCGATTTCTCCCACTGACCAATTCCATCATGATGGAATCATAGAAGAATAATTTTGAGTAAAAATCAAATTCATTAAATAATCTTAGAACTAATTGCCATTAAATTCATATGTTTGATCGTATCAAACATCTTTGAACAATTCAAAGACTCATGATGAATTTTAAAGATATAGTTTTCAACACTTCAAATAGAATATCTTTGAACCATTCAAAATATTTTATCCGCGTTTTATCAGAAACATATTGAAAGTTCTCGAACCATTCAAGACGTTCAATATATATTCTTTTAGAAACACGCAACTAGGTCATGACAATTCATTAACTAAGTTACGAAGTAAAGAAAACTATCCATGGCAATTTCTAATTCATTAAACTATATACATCCAATGTATTAGTTTAATAAATTTGTGGTCCAATGACGATCATTGGTTAAATGAGATTTAATTACATCATGAATACAATATTCATTAAATGGATAAGGATATGTGGTGTGATCTAGTATCATACCATCATTTACCATACGGAATAAGCATCTAATGCTTATGTGATAATCTCATAAAGCACAGTTCTAAGTTATTTAGTTAACTGAATATTTTTCTTAATGTTTATCTTCTTCATCAATGACACTACTAGTCATATTAAAATATGTAAAAATTATTTATAAAGAACAAGTAACTATCCAATAGTCGCAAGTTCTAATATCAAATATTAAAATAATCATTAAATAATATTTTAAATAACTAGATGGGAGATCTGGTATCCAATACCTACAGTTGTCGTATTGTGAGAATCAATATTCTCTATACACAACTGTACACATCTCCTTTCTTAGGTTTTATAATTTACCTTCAATTATTCACAACAATTGCAAATAATTGATTAGAAAACTGTGTCAAAACACGTGACTTCTAAAAGTTACTAAAGCCAAGAAACGTCATTATATGATAAACAAAACACCTAATGGGGTTTTCTTAATGCTAGTCAAGAATCTTGAGACATAAACTGATTCGTGTCAATTCTTACTGCATAAGAAACTATTCTCTCTAGATAATTATATCCTAAAACAGATATCTATATAGATTACCTATCGTGACTTAGAAGCTAAGTCACTAACCATATTGATTTTCAAGAAAATCGGAACAACAATTTCTGATAGTTTAAACTAATCTAATAATATCCAAGTCTACTAACATTCTAGAACCTATTCTATAAATATGCAACCATAAGAGAAGTCAGAAAACATATTCAAGTAACATGCATGCAGTGGATTAGAAGTATAATTCTATTAACAATATAGAATAAAGGAAAACAAACAAGCGGCAATTTTCATAAAATTACACTCCTTTAGTTATGGATTTTTAACCCAGCAGTGTCTCCCACTACTTTACGTAATACCGTAATCCCCAACAAAGAACGGAAATTCAATAATTAAATCGAATTTCATAGTGAGAGTAGGATCCCATGAATATATTTTGACTCACAACTTTGGCACGATCTCACCTACGTATATTCATTAGGTAGACAACTCATTGTCAATCACACTCACTGTGACTCCTGATTTTGGTCCTGATCATTTCTCATTATGACAGCTTTGGCACGTTCATAATGAGGCGTATCAAGGCTTCACTTGCCAATGACAAACTCAAGCTACCGATGTAGTCCTGACAGCTTTGGCACGTTCAGGATTTCCACTTTCACTTGAATTTATTTAGTATCAAATATACATCCGGCATGGATAAATTTCTATCAACTAAACCCTCACTGCTTTGGCACGATCTCAGATGCAGCCATAGAAAGATACCCATAAACCGTATTGACAATACAGACTAAGAAACATGCATCCAATACATGTCACTTTACTGCCTTATTTAAGCAGGGATATGTTGGACAATTATGACCCATAGCGTCACTATTTGTAAAAGACATTGTGGTTTTTGTACAAATTAACTATGTGACAATGGAAATTGCTATTTTATCATTTTGTAATTAGATTACTTGAATATATAAATGATAAAAGTCCTTATGATTAGTTCCGGATTATAATATATGAGACAGTATCAATCCATGAAGGTTTAATCATTAAATATCCCTAGTCATAGTATTATCGAGATTGGACATCGATAATGTAAAATAGACTAGTATTGCACTTGTGCGTGTTATGGAAGCGTAATATCATAGTTCTAATATATTTAAGTATTGGATACTTATGCAAGTGTGATAGGAGGTTGTGTTTGCCGATGGTACGGAAACAACTTCGCTCTGGATAGACCCATCGGAATCTCATTGGTAGTATGACTATATGTCTATGGGAATCCGAATCAGGGTATGTGTATTTGGTCTTAACCTGAGACTTGCATCGCTAATACTTGCGACAATAAATAAGTTTTGGTTTTGGTCGTTCGGGACTTTAACAGGTTATGTGTACGCCTCTTCTGGGTTTATTGAGAATCGTAGTGTATTGGGTGTGATGTCAAGACGGAAGTATCACTTCAGTCATATGGAGATGATGATCACGCAGGGATACAGAACTAGTTCTCTATTATGTTGCAACTATCGGGATAATATGACAATGTCATGATTATCCGATTAAAGAGACTAGTTGCTTGTGATGCGATATATGCTTCGTGCGGGGCAGACACTATTCCAGCCCCAGGCATTGCATGTGACATCATATGCTGGATCGGAATACGCAATACTATGTATACTACGCCCGACAAAGATTATATATTCCTTACAAGAATATTTCTAGAGAATTGGGTAGGTATGACGCTTTGCTAGAAGCCAACCATGTCTTGTAAATCGGTAAGAACTTGGTACGAGGTACGTATATATTCGAATAGTCCGACGACCGGATTTACTGCCAACATATCAAGGGATCTCATGGGTCGCTTCCCGAAGATTCACCGATGACGTTTGACTCGAACATAATTAATCTGAGATTAATTAGAAGAGAGAGAATTTATTTGGGATTAATTACGGTAAGAATTTTTCTGGGATAAAATTCGATAAGAAGAGAGAGAACGATTAATTTGGAATTAATCAATTAAATAATATATTCGATATATTAATTGAAATTAGATTTCGACGTGAAATTAAAATTTGATTTTAATTCGGGCGAATGAATTAATTTGGAATTAATTCGCGAGTGACTTTCGTAATAATTTTGCGAGGCGCTATTATTTAATTAAATTGGATTTAATTACGTCGCAACGGAAAAATTCATTTAATCGGATTAAGCGAACCCGAGCCCGAAGTATATGGAGCAAGCCACTTGAATTTTGAATTAAAGTGGGTCCCACCAACTTACATCACTTGTCCATCAAGTGTCAAGTTAAGTGATGGAAGTGGTTGGAGGCATTAAATGAATTTTTCCCTCCAACATTTTGCTTTTTGCTTTTGGTAAAGCATATAACAAAATTGAGTTTGACTTTTGGAAATGTGTGGTAATTGTTTTAGAAACCAAAATTACCAAAACACAAAATCCTCTCTTTCTTTCTCCCTTGGCCGAGAACTTCATGTTCTTCTCCATTGATTTTGTTTCAAAAATCAAACCTTGCTAACACATAAAGGAGTCAACAAAGGTGATAGGGAAACAATCCCATTGAGTTAGGAATTCATTCATCAAGCTTGGAGCTCAACATACAATCAAAGGAGGACTTGGATCTCTACACAAAAGCTTGGAATTTTTGTTGTCTCCGCATCCATATAAACGATCGTTGTAAGTATTTTTCTGCAATCTTACTTCGAGTATTAACATGTTTTATGCTTAAATAGATCCTTGGCATGTTCTTAGAGAACCCTACAGGATATTCCACAAGAATGCTTTGTTCTATATCATATGCATAATTTTAATCTAGATCATTTTCTAAACAATTCAATTCTACCTTTAGAAAACATAACTCAACTTAACTATTAAATTTTCATTACGTTTCCCGTTAGCGTAGAACCGAAAAGTCAAGAAACATATAGATTATGTGCATGTGCAAACATCAAAATTGGATTATATATCATATATCAAGCATGATTAATGTAATGGATGAAGAATCAGACCTGCTCTGATACCATTTTTGTTAGGGTTTCGGGCAAAGGACGAGGCGGAAGCGCTGTTCGGGCGAATTCATAATTTTAAAACTTTTTAAATTATCGAATAAATTATTCAATATCCAATATGAATAATTTATTCATATTTCACCTAAAAATATTTATTCAATATCAAATAACGACATAAATAATTAAGAAACGTCGCAAAACTTTTACGAAAATATTTTTCCGTAAAATAGCATAAAACACGTTTTTGACCGAACCGACCACCCAATACACATGAGGGCTGCCCGGGTCAGCCCCAATAGTATTAGGGTAGTTCATGGGCTGCCTGAACAGTGACCAATTCACTGTTTGGGCAGCCGTCACCCGGTTGGCTCAAAAGTCACCCGATAACGCCGTTTTTCGCCGTTTTTGCTTATTTCAACTCCGAAGCACTTTCCGGAAATTGTTCCAATACCCAAAACATATCCAATACATTCATAATACATATATTTCATAACCATATGAATAGTATTTCTAGATCTGATCCAGAAGCAAAAGTTATAAATTTTTCATGCTTTAATCCAACCTTTTCAACATTAATCATATTAATCAAAACATCAACCAAAGTCACCACAAATGAAGCACTGAAGAAACATTATAGGCATTACAAGAGTGGTCATAACACTCTAGAATGGAAACTTATCATCAAATGACAAATTTGAATAAATATTACAATAATATCATCCAATACTACTTCACACATGCTCAAAACCTTCCAATCCATCCTCCAAATCCAAAAGCCCCAAATTTATTGAAAATAAGAAACACTAGGATCTCATTACATCATCAAGAAACAAGAAACAAAATTTCTAAGCTTAGGGATATAAAGAATTACCTTTAATTCTCTTGATTCCTTAGCTTTTTTTTCTTGATTTTCTTTCCTTGAATCATCAAGAAATATTTGGAGATGGAGAGAACTGGCCATGGCTTCCCTTGGAAGCCAAAAGAAAAATTTTTCCTTTAATAAAATCAATAGCCAACTTAGTGAATGGTAATTTTGTCATTTTGTAAAAAATTAATTTGATCCAAAATCATATTAATAAAACATGCCACATGTTACCATTAAATAATAAGCATGTGTGATAACAATTATCACAAATGAAAATTATTTAATAAAATTAAATATAAAGTTAAAATAGTCAAAAATCAAATTTAACATTTTAACCTTAAATTTAATGCCATGTGTAACCAATAATAATTAAACATATATTCCATAACAATTATGAATTATATATATATATATATATATATATCAATTAATCAGTTAAATATTTAACATTTAAATATCTAAATAATTAATTAATATAATTATTAATCCATATGTATTTTATTTACATTAAATAAAATACGTACAGAAGTGACATGTGTCAAAATCTCATTTGACAATTAATTAATGTGTATCTAATCAAATTATATATCAAATACAATTACACAATAATTACGATTGACCAAAATTGCCCTTTTGCATGTGTTTTCGTTTACCGATTAAACGATTCGAATTAACTCATTTAATCCGGTGAAGTATTATGAATAATTTGTATTATTCATAACACGTTGCCCAAGTGCTCAACGAGTACACTTCATATTGTGGGACTCTCTAAGTTTAAGTTTATCTGTCACGAAATCCAATTTCGTGTCAATAATTCACTCACTCATGAATTATGACGACCACGGATAATCTCGCTAAACTATGCAAGTCGAGGTCATTGCATACATATAATCCCTCTGTCACAGACTATCCATATTATACTTGGGATATAGATAAGAACGTCAAATCCTTTCGGTATAATATAGTTGACTTTCAAATTTACGATCTCTAAATAACACTCGAAACTGATTTCTGAAGTTATACCACGGCCATGGATTTATTAGATCGCAAACACGTGTAGGATGCCTATGCCCTGTACACAGGACTGACAGATTCTATCTTGATACGCACAAGATATCATGAGTATCAGTCCACACCCAACGAACAGGTGGAGATCTAATCTAAATAGATCGGTGACGTGACTACCATCAAAGTGTGGAGGATAACTCATATATCCACAGTAGTATCTCAAGTCGAAGGACCACTATGCTCGTTCAATTCGAGAAGATTCCTATTGACATTGGTGTACCGTCTATTAGGCAATCTTCAGTGAGTCGTTCAGTGTATATCAAATAAACACCTACATGTCTATACTGTTGGAGTCTCCAAGGTCCAAGGATCAATTATCAAGCATAAAACAAGTGAATACAACAAAGGAGAATGGCGGAATCATACTCACATCCAACGGATTGGATGCTATGAAGAACAAAAAAATTATGCTACTCCCTTTTTGCATTCGGCAGTGGCAGATTTTTGAGTCCTCAATTTGGCTTTGCTTGATCCATGAAGCTCCAAGCTTGTTTGGTCATTCCTTGCTCAAGTAGTGAGTTCCCTATCACCTTTGTATGGCTCCTATGTGTGCTAGCACCTTGATGATTTGCCACAAATCATCATTTTCTTCCCTTGAACTCACGATTTTAACAGCAGAAAACAGAGAAGAAAATGGCGTGAGAGAGAAGAAGGTTTTGGCTCCAAAACCATGTAAGAGAAGAGAGAGGTGGAAAAGAAGATTTGTTTATCATTTTGTGTATCTAATACACAATATTCTATTTTCAAAAAATCAAATAATTGATTTAGCAAATACAAAAAGTCAAGCCATAATTGCCCACCACTTCCATCACTATTCACATCAACTCAATCAAGTGACAACTTGTCACATCACTCAAAGTGACATTGATTTGACGCTTGATGTGACTAATCATTTGACGCTTGATTTGACTTGCGTGCCGCACTCGAATTCGAAATACGAATGCGTTCACAAACAATCCCGGGCTCGGGTTCGCTAATTCCAAATTAACGAATTTTCCGTTGCGACGTAATTAAATGATTATGCCTAGCAAAATCACTATTCACGTCGCTAACGAATTAATTCTAAATTAACTCATTCGCCAAAATTAAAATCTAATTTTAATTCCACGTCGAAATCCAATTTCGTATAACATATCGAATATATTAATTTACCGATTAATTCCAAATTAATCGTTCTCTCTCTTTAATTGATATTTTATTCCAGATAAAATATCTCTGCAATTAATCCCAGATTAATTTTCTCTCTCATCAAATTAATCCCAGATTAATAAAAGTGTGAGTCATACGTCATCGGTGAATCTTCGGGAAGCGACCCATGAGATTCCCGGATATATTGGCAGTAAATTCGGTCGTCGGACTATCCGAACATGTAAGTACCTAGTACTACATTTGTACCGATTTACAAGACAAGGTTGGCTTCTAGCAAAGCGCCATGTCTACCCAATTCTCTAGAAACATACTTACAAGAATAAGCGATCTATATCAGGCATAGTATACATAGTATTGTGTATGTCGATCCAGTATCGGATGATCACGTGCTAGGCCTGGGGCTGGAATTGTGTCTGCCCCATACGAAGCACATGTCGGATATTGGTAACTAGTCTCTATAATCGGATATACATGACCTTGTCATAATATCCTAATAGCTGCAGCATTTAAGAGAACCAGTCACGTATCCTTCGTGACCATCATCTCCACTATGACTGGAGTGACACTTCAGTCTTGACATCACACCCAACACACTACGATTCTCGATATACCCAGAAGAGACGTACACATAAACCGGTTAAAGTCCTGGACGACCAAAACCAAAGTATATTGATTGTCGCAAGTATTAGCGGTGCAAGTCTCAGGTTAAGACCAAATACACCTACCCTGATTTCGGACTTCCATAGACACATAGTCATACTACCAATGGAATTCCGAGAGGGTCTATCCAGAGCGAAGCTGTTTCCCGTACCATCGGTAAAACACAACCTCCTATTACTCTTGCATGAGTATCCTATACCCAAATATATGAGAAATATACCGTTGTACCCTCACAACGCGCACAAGTGTAATACTAGTCTTTTACGTAATTATTGATGTCCAATCTCGATAATACTCAAATAGGGATATTTAATGATTTATCCTTCGTAGACTGATACTGTCTCATATCATTCTTAATCCAGGAACAAATCATAGGGACCTCCTATCATTTATACATCTAGGTGATCTAATCACAAATGATAAGAGTGCAATCTCCTTTGTCACATAGTTAATTTGTACAACAACACCATGATCTGTACAAATAGTGACGCTATAGGTCATAATTGTCCAACAATCTCCCACTTGGCCTATAGCCAGTCACTCGAGTGTTTTACACCCGAACTATGTACGGTTGGCTCAAACTGCTGAGAAAAGGCTTTCGTCAGCGGATTTGCATGATTATCATCTGATGCGATTTATTCGATCATCACATCGCCACGATGTATGATCCGAATGAATCAGATGAATATTGAAGTATGTATCTGGATCGTTGATGAGACCATTAATTCTTTAGCCTGTGCTGACGCCTAGCTCAGCTGCTAACAGAATTATATCTAATCTAATTAGATTTATTATCGACCCAAATAGCTTCTATTGCTGCCTCAGTTGCAGCAATAACCCGCATTTGCTGTTTATTCGGTAACAGTATCTTGCTTGAAAGATTTCCAACTTACTGTACCATTCTTCAAACTTTGTAGTACCGTTTGTGACTTGTAGTCGTCTTATCGGTTTAGGAAACTTGCAGTAGTGATCCCAGTCACTTCAAGTTCTCTTTCTCCACAGATTAAGACAGCATCATAAGTTCTCTAAGATATTAAGTTTGTTCTTAACTTCAATCCAGTGACTATCAATCGGATTGGCCTGTTTGTGAATCCATATGCTCAAAGCGTATAAGACACCAGGTCGCGTATATTTTTCAATGTACGAGTTTCTAGGAGAATTTTTCATGAAAGCCAAGCTTTCACCGATTGTTTTATGGGAATATCATTCCAAGAAATGACATATTATTATTATATAGGACATCCACTGTCAATGCGCTCCCACTAACCCTCTTATATACACAAGAATCATTTTCGTTTTGAATTAAATCATAAACTATTATGATTACATCAAAATGATAATTCTAAGAACATATGCTTGCTTCAATCCAAACATGGATCGAATAACCTGCAACCTTGTTTGCTAGTTTTGATACGATAAAACCAACAGGATGTTGTAAACATCCTCCAAAAGGTTTCCTTTTCAGGAAAACGATTTTCCCGTTCAGCTGACATATTTCATAAAAGAAACATGCAGCGTTAGCAAGCATTATCCAAATGGATTTACCGTGGCAATAGGTAAAAGGTTGAATCGTAATCAACACAATGTTGATAACAATACCTTTCCGCTAAAATCCTAGCTTCGTACGTTGGTATGTTGCCTTCCATGTATGTCTTCCTTGAAGACTTATAAAGTACCAATAGGCACAATGCCTTGCGGTACATCAACTAGTATCCAAACTTGGTTGATATACATGGAATCCATTTCGGACTCATGGTACTTTTCCATAATAGGGAGTCGATACCTTGTATCACTTCCTCATACGTAGTCAGTTGGTATACCTCAAAAGATTGACATCTGTTATGAGGTGAGATCAGAAACCCATACCCAAGGTTGTTTTCTGATTCTCTCCGACTTACGTGGTTCTTGTGTATTCGAAGATTACTGATATAGTTTCATCCTTGATGAACTATTTGTGTTCCATTAAGGAATGGGTGCCTTGAATAGTATCACTCTGATTTTCATCGAGTTTTACTATCCTCCCACTTACCACTGCATATCGGTATTCCTCTTAGGAAAACCGCATGGTGACCAACAATTACATTGTTCTCTAGTGAGTTGTATAAGTACTATACTTATGGTATCCCTAGGATAACCTACAATTGGCACTTATCCAATTTGGGTTTTAGTTTGGTATCATCCAAACATATGCCTAGCATACCCAAATTTTCAGGAATGAGAAACCATGTTTCTTTCCTGTTCATATCTAATATGATATCTGTCAAACAGATTTTTATGGAACCTTATTCTAAATAAGTTCTTTCACTGTTTATGTATATCCGTTGAAGGAAATGGTAGCTCAGAACGACTCATGATTAACCTTATCATGTCTAACACAATTCGGTTACTCGGTTCGGACACACCGTCAAATTGACGTGTTCTGGAAGGAGTCCTCATTTGAAAGAATACTTTACTCTTTCAAGTATAACAGAAACTTATTACTTAAGTATTTTCCATTACGGTCTTACCGTGACGGTTTAATACTTCAGCCGATCTATTTGTCTATTTCGTGTCGAAACTGTAAAATTTTCCGATTTGTGTTCTTCAAAAGAAACACATAACCATAACGCGATGTCACATCCGTAAAGGTCACAAAATATTCATATCCACTTCTAGCCTAGCTAGATATGGGCCCACTTGCTTCACTATGAACTAGGGCTAACAGATCGGTGGCTGTTACACTTTTACCAAGTAAATGTGTTTTAGGCATTTTGCCCAATAAACTAGATTCGTAGACTTTATTGAATAGAATCAAATATGTCCGAGTATCCACTCTTCGAAAGTGCGGATATACGATTCTTGTTTAATTGTGTCCCAGACAACAATTCCACAAATTAGTTTTCTCTGATCAAATCAGTTTGCTATTCGTTTGTCATGTTCTACGTTTGAGATATTTTTATATATCAAAATATAAATGTTGTTATTTCACATCTAATGTGTTTATCTCAATATCATCTTTATATAATAAAACACTTTAGTGTTATAGAATATAAAGGTTCACCCGCATCGGGTTAAACACTGATATGGAGATAATGTCTCTAGTCAAACTAGTTACATTATAACAGTTTCCTAATTTAAGTACACACTCAAAGGGTAGTTCCTAAACTTAGGTATCTACGGTCAAAACAGCGACTTTCGTCCCGTTTACAATTCGCAGATAAATCTCAATTGAAGTCAGTATCCTGTTCAAAACAGATTCTGAACATCAATACATATATTTTATGTTCCATACTAAGTATTTAAAATCTAATTTTAATACTAGTAGTGAATATTATGTTGACAAACATATTTGAAGTAGGAGCCAAGCCCGTCTTCAATTCCTTCATGTCTGCCTTGTCCAAACGGCAGTCACGATTCCGCGATCCTGTTTGCCACAATTTAGGCAGACATTTTGGGATATGTCATTTCTATCTTCCCAGAAGACTATAATGATTTTGCCTTTGCCCATTTCCACATTCCAGTAGCCTTTGGCCAAGCCTCGGGTTTCTAGAATATCGAGTAAGGTGCGCCTTGCGCTACTTGCCTTATTGCAATTTTGATTTTATCTCCTTGAGAATAGTCATTAACTCTCCAAGTTATTATTGCAATTTTAGTACTTCTAAAATCTAAGCATAGATGTATGAAGATCCTTCAATTTTTGTATCATACTTTAAGGATCTAACCCTTAGTTCTGATAAAGAAATTAAGGAGTCTACTGCGACAAGCTTAATGGATTAAGCACTAAAGTTATCATCACATAAATCTTCCAAATATTATGCTCTATTATTTGCTTAACTCCGGGCTTAGGCCTAATATGTTATTTTATCAAATAAAGTAACTTATTAATTTTCCAGGACTATCCTGAAATTATTCCCAATTTGAAAATTAAACCATTTAAATACATTTTCCTTAGGATTATGTTTTAAATGTCAATCTTTCATTTTTATCTTGATTCTAATAGTCCAACTATTTAATCAATGATATCGGTACTATTTATTATAATGATTACTATAGTCCAACTATTTAATCAACTATAATTTAATAGATTAAAATCAATTATATTGATTACTATAATCCAATTATAAAATCAACTATAAATGAATAGTTTGAATATAGTCCAACTATTTATTAAAAAACAACATGTAAATATTAGTTCAACTAACATTTAATTTATATGACGAATGATATTTGTTTGAGCGCGTATGGCAAGTAATTAAACGAGTATTGCAAATTCAATTATTGCCACCCACTATTTTTCGGCGAGCCTCTAACCCTCTGTCGAGTACTCGGGAAACCGTGTTTCCTAGTGGGCTAGGATCCCGTTAAATATCACACAATCTTGACTTTGGCCAACAAATTGTATGATAATTAACTAGGTAGATCTCTAAGATCGATTGGATCCAATCCAATTCTTAAATCCGGTAGGGGGACATCCAAGTCCGAAACATATATCTTATATATGCCAATATATCCAATGTATTACCTAACCTTTTTCCTCTGAATCAACTAAGCTTTGGCTTTGGCACAACAAACTTAGTGATCCCAGTTAAGAGCGAACCATTGACCATGGAAAGCTTCGTAATCAATGTCGATGGACAAGAAGTGGTCTTGACTTTGGCCAACAAACCACAACTTGGACAAGACACCAATATGGAACAAAGCCTTCGTGATTCAAACACATCCTCGACGGACAAAGGCCTTGACTTTGGCCAACAAGCCAATGCCAGTCTCGGATCTTGAGTGAGAATCACTCAATGGAAGGAAAAACGCTTAATATTGTTTGAGGATTTTTCGTGTGCAAATTGGCAACCAATTTATTATCTTTGTTAAGGTCTCATCATCATACACCCTTAAACATGCATTCTAAACACATAATAAAGCGTGTATGTAAAATAATAATGATATGCTGATGGATACTTTACACATTGATCCTAGATCAAATCTCTCCCTTTCTCTCTCCCGCTAGCACAAGTATCACTTCTACCTGTTACACTACACTTCTAAAGAAACCTCATTTACATTGAGGGGAATAGGCGAGAAGAGAATACAAAAGAGTATGGAGGTGATAAGGCTGGACAGGCAGGTCCAATTAATAAATCAAATTTATTACAACAATTTCTAAAATTGTCCTACCCATCTAATATCAATCAATCTAATCAAATTAATTAATCTGATAATTAGTGACCATCCAATGTTCAAACAACGATTTGATTTTGCTCGAGTCAAACTCGTTTTGCGAATAAGTACTCAAAGTAAGAATTCTCGAATTAAATTAAACTACATAATTAAATCCAATTCAATTTGTATTTAATACTAATTCACTATTTAATTCCAAATTAAATACTACACTTTATTAATGAACTTTTACGACTTAAATTCCAAATTTAATCGTTACGGGTCTCAAAGCCCGATTAACGTCCAACGTCAATTTAATTCAAGTCCAATGGGCTTTTAATTAATTTCTTAAGGCGTGGACTTTTGGTCAACTCGGGTCGAATCCAATAACCAAAGTCCAATCCGGGAGTTACCCCATAAGCCCAGAAATCAATTTTGGCCCATTAGGCCCAATTAAACTTTAAAGGTCCATTAGTTGCATTTGGGCTTTATGGAGGCGGTTTTGGGCCCAATTGGATCCAATCCCTTTGGCCTAAACCTAACTTGGTACAACCAAGCCCAATAAGCCCAATAACAACATCAAAATCCCAATTTACAAAATAGGCCCAATTTAATTAAATTCCAAAAATCCAATTTCTTAATTTAATTAAACAAAGTGCATAACATAATTAATTACCCAATTAACATTTCTAAAACATCAATTAGCCTAATTAATCATGCTCTTCATCATTAAATCATGTCCAACACAATTTAACAAAAATCAAACCCAATTACATGCTTCAAGTGTCTCGGCCAAGGGGAAATTTCATGCCCAAATCAAATTCAATCTAATTAAATTCAATTCAACATTAAATCAATATCCCCAATTGATTTCCAACACATCCAATGATCAAAAATCAAAAAATTCCAAGACAAATAGGGCTATGTATTTTCGGCCAACACATCAAAATTGGGGAAAAATGTTCCAAACACATTTTCATCAAATTGATCCAATCAATCCTCAATTAAACATCAATTAAGCATATTAAATCATCCAATTTTATTATTCATGCTCAAAATCAATTTTGCCCAATTTTTAACCCTAAATAATTTTCATGCTCAATATAGCTCAAGATACCATTGTGGGAGTCTCTAAGGTCCAAGGATCAATTATCAAGCATAAAACAAGTGAATACAACAAAGGAGAATGGCAGAATCATACTCACATCAACGGATTGGATGCTACGAAGAACAAAAAAATTTGATCCTCCTTTTTTGCATTCGGCAGTGGCAGATTTTTGAGTCCTCAAATTCGGCTTTAGCTTGATCCATGAAGCTCCAAGCTTTGTTTGGTCATTCCTTGCTCATGTAGTGAGTTCCCTATCACCTTTGTATGGCTTCTATGTGTGCTAGCACCTTGATGATTTGCCACAAATCATCATTTTCTTCCCTTGAACTCACGGTTTTAGCAGCAGAAAACAGAGAAGAAAATGGCGTGAGAGAGAAGAAGGTTTTGGCTCCAAAACCGTGTAAGAAAAGAGAGAGGTGGAAAAGAAGATTTGTTAATCATTTTGTGTATCTAATACACAATATTCTATTTTCAAAAAATCAAATAATTGATTTAGCAAATACAAAAAGTCAAGCCATAATTGCCCACCACTTCCATCACTATTCACATCAACTCACATCACTCAATCAAGTGACAACTTGTCACATCACTCAAAGTGACATTGATTTGACACTTGATGTGACTAATGATTTGACGCTTGATTTGACTTGCGTGCCGCACTCGAATTCGAAATGCGAATGCGCTCGCAAATAATCCCGGGCTCGGGTTTGCTAATTCCAAATTAACGAATTTTCCGTTGCAACGTAATTAAATGATTATGCCTAGCAAAATCACTATTCATGTCGCTAACGAATTAATTCTAAATTAACTCGTTCGCCCGAATTAAAATATAATTTTAATTCCACGTCGAAATCTAATTTCGTAAAATATATCGAATATATTAATTTATCGATTAATTCCAAATTAATCGTTCTCTCTCTTTAATTGATATTTTATCCCAGATAAAATATCTCCGCAATTAATCCCAGATTAATTTTATCTCTCATCAAATTAATCCCAGATTAATTAAAGTGCGAGTCATACGTCATCGGTGAATCTTCGGGAAGCGACCCATGAGATCCCCGGATATGTTGGCAGTAAATTCGGTCGTCGGACTATCCGAACATGTAAGTACCTAGTACTACGTTTGTACCGATTTACAAGACAAGGTTGGCTTCTAGCAAAGCGTCATGCCTACCCAATTCTCCAGAAACATGCTTAGAGGAATAAGCGATCTATATCAGGCGTAGTTACATAGTATTGTGTATGTCAATCCAGTATCGGATGATCACGTGCTAGGCCTGGGGCTGGAATTGTGTCTGCCCCGTACGAAGCACATGTCGGATGTCTGGTAACTAGTCTCTATAATCGGATATACATGACATTGTCATAATATCCCGATAGCTGCAGCATTTAAGAGAACTAGTCTCGTATCCTTCGTGACCATCATCTCCACTATGACTGGAGTGACACTTCCGTCTTGACATCACACCCAACACACTACGATTCTCGATATACCCAGAAGTGGCGTACACAGAAACCGGTTAAAATCCTGGACGACCAAAACCAAAGTATATTGGTTGTCGCAAGTATTAGCGGTGCAAGTCTCAGGTTAAGACCAAATACACTTACCCTTATTTCGGACTTCCATAGACACATAGTCATACTACCAATGGAATTCCGATGGGGTCTATCCAGAGCGAAGCTATTTCTCGTACCATCGGTAAAACACAACTTCCTATTACACTTGCATGAGTATCTTATACCCAAATATATGAGAATTATGCTGTTGTGCCTTCACAACGCGCACAAGTGTAATACTAGTCTTTTACGTAATTATTGATGTCCAATCTCGATAATACTCTGACTAGGGATATTTAATGATTTATCCTTCGTGGACTGATACTGTCTCATATCATTCTCAATCCAGGAACAAATCATAGAGACCTTCTATCATTTATACATCTAGGTGATCTAATCACAAATGATAAGAGTGCAATCTCTTTTGTCACATAGTTAATTTGTACAACAACACCATGATTTGTACAAATAGTGACGCTATGGGTCATAATTGTCCAACATATACGAGTCTCCCGAGACTCATGATTCATGGGATAAACCATCGGACCAAGTCACGATATACGACATGTACTGGTCTCAGCGGATTTTACTAATCGACCCGTGTTAGTAAATCTTGACCATAAACTTTATTTAAGGATATACAACTTATAGTGACGTTTCCCAATGTCAATTACAAACTACGTTGTAACTGCGCACTACGTTGTAAATCCTAGGGTCTTTGTCTAATATACATGTATCACTAAATCATATTTAGTTTCAATCTAATCATAATTAGATATCTAATCGCAATTAGATCGAATATGTATATAAAAGACAAGAGGTCCTACCGTTAAATAAGTAATATTATGGAAAAATACATTGTTCGTATTTATGAGTCAGACATAAATACGATCCAGATTGGCACTCTGAGCACCAACCCAAACAAAACTCAGTGATTGCGTAGATGTTAATGTATTTACATATTATGATGTGCTATTTTTCCCAATAATATTTACTAATGTTAATACTCATTGATATTTGTGTTCAATGCTTACATGTTACTATGTTGATACATGTTAAAACAAATATACTATTAGTTAGTATGAGAAGTATGTCAGATAAGTGAATGATTGACCCTCTCACATGGGCAATCGCCGCCATTACTTTGTGTTAATGGGAGATAAGATAAATTTTTAAGCTAATTATCTGAGTGATAATTTAGAGAGCTCAAGCTTGAAAATTAAGTATTGTCGTTATGAGGTTACTTTCTCTGTGATATGACCGAAGATGAATAAGTTCATTTCACCTTACTTGTCTTAATTTCATATGTAAGTTAGACGTTCTGTTTGCCTAAACTATCATTTAAATGGTATTTTATGAGACATACGCTCCATGGGAAAGAGAGAATATCGTAGCATATATTTTCATACCGTGTGTACAATTGCGACTATTAAGGGTAATACAAGTAAAGATCTCGATCTTGATATTGTGTGAGATCCTTGAGATTATTTCAATCTCACATTGTATCCTTTAGACTCTTGTCTGCTGCTCAAAACATAGAATTAATGATCGATATCTTGGAGTGTTTATGAAAGATAATGAGAGATTCGATCCAAAAGAACATCTCTGGAAAAGCGAATTGAATCAAGGTTGAGAGATTCAAGAAAAGACAATATATGAGTAATATCGCATTAGTTTGCATTCACCGGTCGACCAATTATGTTGTTCTATATGATCAAACATGATTGTGAATACAAAAATAAATATTACATTTGAAAAGAGATTAAGAGAGATATAATGTGATAAATGATCGAGGATAATACATACATAATCCACTATGGTTCTATCTATTATTCGAGTAGTTATATATTCCTAACAGATGTATAGCAAGTGAGCTTCGAAGTATATTGGTCGCACGATACAATTGCTAAGTATGAATTATTCTTGTAGAGACAATAAAAAATATTGATCCCATCATGTGCGAGTGAGAGATGTTAGAACATGTTAGAAAATAACATTTAGAAAATGTTAATGGGGGAACATGTGGTACACCCATGATGGTAATATTTTTGGAGGGGTTCGAGGAAGTCATTAAGTTATCAAATGCATGTGATTAAATAGTAATCAAAACATCCAAATACATGTAATTACATAGTAATCAATGATTGCTTCCAAGTGCATGTGAGTGAATAGAAAGCCATGCATGTGATGATATAGTAATTTGATTTCCCCTCCTATAAATATGAGCATTTTCTCATTGAGATAAGCAATCAGTTAAGTTTGATTAAGGGGTAAAATATGCAATTGTGTTGTGAAATACTTAAATTTATGACTAGTAATACATATATGGTTAGATCATAAGTGGACCATTATGGATTTATTCCATGAAAATATTATGGATGATATTTCCTGACACTCTTTTAGCTTTCTTAGCCTCACTTAAATCTTTCTCCTCCACCCGAAAAGCTTTTCTGTTTCTTTTATGAAGATGGCTGACTAAACTTGTATTCTGCGTTGCAACTTGAGTCAATGGTTGCCCAGCTCGTGCTTTCAACCGTGACTTGCCCCTTTTCCTTCATTTCGGCTCTTACTTTCTTATAGCCCAAAATTCTTTTTTCCACCACTGTTGATGGTGTTTTCAGGCACTATGTTATTTAAAGCAGCACGGCAGGGGTAAAAAAGGTAATTCACTTCTCAGTCAAGATTATTAATGCCGACCCGACCACTAAAGAGTCAACAGTAAGAGGCCGGGAACTTTACGGTTAGTGACCGAGCATTTGAGGTCAAGATGACCGGCAATTATCAGGTCGACAACAACATTCTCAGTACAAAAGACTATTATGACCGACCACATGAAGACCGAGCATATGGCAAGACATGTTCGGGAAAATAAGGCATTCTATCCATACAAGATAAGATAATAAGTTATCCTACTTTCATGGGGTAAACTACTAAGTCAATATCCTAGTATGATAAAGAAAGTAAAGGTAGTTTTGATTAGGAATCCTTATGGGAAAAGGAATAGTTTTGACTAGGAATCCTTATGGGAAAAGGGAATAGTTTTGACTAGGAATCCTTATGGGAAAAGGGAATAGTTTCAACTAGGAAATTCTTATAGGAGAAGGAATATGATTTCTACACTATTATAAATAGGAGGGCAGAGTATGTGTAAGGAGGCATCAAAAATACGGGATCTGAATCTTCAAGCTCTGACTTGTAGAAAACAAAAAGAGACCCAGAAGAGTGTTTAAGTAATAAAAGTACCATCCCGTTTGTGTCCGTGGACGTAGGTCGGATCCAAATCCACCGAACCACGTTAAATCTCCTTGTTGATTGGTGTGTTTATCTATTTTCTGCTAAGTTTGCCTTTGGTCCCCCATAACCAAACAAATTCACTATTGAAGGAGGATTTCTTCGGGAGTGATATTCCAATATTACCCTGAGACCAAAATCCACCGTCAACAGTTGGCGCCGTCTGTGGGGATCCAACAAAAAGCGGCCGCGTATTAAGACGATGGCAGAAGGTGGAAATCACCAGTCATTGGGGGGTTCAACAGCAGAATTTGTGGAGAAAATAGAGGAAAATATGAGGAAAGATACGGAGGAAAATCAAATCCTTCTAAAATCCATGATGGACAAACTGGAGAGGATGGAATAGACGAATAATGAGGGGCTTGAAGCCGAAGCTAGTCGGAGAAGAGTCGAAAAAGCGGAAGGCAACGGATCCCAAAAATGTGAGTAAGACATCTTCTGTTTTAGGCTGACATTTGATTATGCTTGTTTGTTATGGCACACACAATAGTTTTGATAATTGTTTTTTTCCGGCTTGGGTCTGCTCTTATACCGCCGAGACCGATGTTTCTTTCCGGCTCGGGTCTGCTCTTGTACCGCCGAGATCGATGTGTCTTTCGGCGCGGGTCTGCTCTTGTACCGCGAGGACTGATGTTTCTTTCCGGCTCGAGTCTGGTCTTGTACCGCCGGACCGATGTTTCCTTCTGGCTCGGGTCTGGTCTTGTACCGCCGAGACCAATGTTTCCTTCTGGCTCGCGTCTGCTCTTGTACCGCCGAGACCGATGTCTCTTTCTAGCTCGAGTCTGCTCTTGTACCGCCGAGACTGATGTTTTTGTTCCGACTCGGGTCTGCTCTTGTACCGCCGAGATCGATGTTTCTTTCCGGCTCGGGTCTGCTCTTGTACCGCCGAGACCGATGTCTCTTTCCGGCTCGGGTCTGCTCTTGTACCGCCGAGACCGATGTTTATTCGGCTCGGGGCTGGACCTCGTTCCGCCGAGGCCACTTGTTTATTCAGTTCAGGGATGGATTTCGTTCCGCCGAGGCCTTATGGTTTATTCAGCTCGGGATCGGGTTACGTCCCACCGAGTCGGCTTCTTTGGACTGGGGATGTAACATTCTCCCAGAGCCAAGTCTTTCTCAGCTCGGGGTTGGGTTATGTCCCACCGAGTCGGCTTCTTTGGACTGAGGATGTAACATCCCCCAGAGCCAAGTCTTTCTCAGCGTGGGTCGGGTTACGTCCCACCGAGTCGGCTTCTTTGGACTGGGGACGTAACATTCCCCCAGTCCAAGTGCCTTTCTCAGCTCGGGGTCGGGTTACGTCTCACCGAGTCACCCTTTGGACTGGGGACGTAACATTCCCCCAGGTCCAAGTGCCTTTTTCAGCTCGGGGTCGGGGTACGTCCCACCGAGTCAGCCCTTCGGACTGGGGACGTAACATTCCCCCAGGTCCACGTGCCTTTTTCAGCTCGGGGTCGGGTTACGTCCCACCGAGTCAGCCCTTCGGACTGGGGACGTAACATTCCCCCAGGTCCACGTGCCTTTTTCAGCTCGGGGTCAGGGGACGTCCCACCGAGTCAGCCCTTCGGACTGGGGATGTAACATTCCCCCAGGTCCAAGTGCCTTTTTCAGCTCGAGGTCGGGGTATGTCCCACCGAGTCAGCCCTTCGGACTGGGGACGTAACATTCCCCCAGGTCCAAGTGCCTTTTTCAGCTCGGGGTCGAGGTATGTCCTACCGAGTCAGCCCTTCGGACTGGGGACGTAACATTCCCCCAGGTCCAAGTGCCTTTTTCAGCTCGGGGTCGGGGTACGTCCCACCGAGTCAGCCCTTCGGACTGGGGACGTAACATTCCCCCAGAACCAAGTATCTCTCTTGGCTCAGAGTCCTCAGGGACATACTCGATGCATAGGATCCGTGAGAAGCATAGCACGGGGAGGGATGATACCCCTGTGGCGATTGCTTACTCCAGTGTTACCGAACATAAGGAGGAATATGCCCTTAATGTTTCGAACACTCTTTGATCCTCACTTACCCGATGTAATGGATCCGTGGAAAAGCATAGCACGGGGAGTGATGAGGCCCCCGTGACGATTGCTAACTCCAGTGATGCCGGACCTAAGGAGGAACATACCCTTACTATCCCGGACACTCTTTGATCCATTCATCATTTGGATCCAAGAGAGGCGCAGCACGGGGATGCGTTAACCCCTGTAGCGTGTGCCTACTCCAGCGTGGTAAGGAGGAGCCCTCGTACAATACACAGGCTCCACAGTGACCCGACGTATAGAGGATGTGCCTTTACCATTCAAACGCTCTCCTGATCCAATCCTGGTTCACCGGGACACTGAATTGAAAGATTCAGAATTGTGTTTTGGAGACCTCGGGTGTAGGACGCTGTTTTGAGGCATCCGTGTTGTTGTTTATACTTGCGAACGTTTTATTTTGGGACAAGCGCTAAAGCCGCCCCCACCCTTTAATTTTATTTTTCAGAGTTTTGTTTTCGTTTTCCGCTGGTCTGGTAGGGGGGACGCCTGTGCCGGACTCAGTAGGGCTTCAAAAGGTTGATTCACTTCCATTCTGGGTAAGTCCCACCTGATTAATCGGCTCGGGGCTTGATGCGTTCCGCCGAGGCCACTTGATTAATCGGCTCGGGGCTGGATTCGTTCCGCCGAGGCTACCTTATTAATCGGCTCGGGGCTAGATTCGTTCCGCCGAGGCCACTTGATTAATCGGCTCGGGGCTGGATTCGTTCCGCCGAGGCCACTTGATTAATCGTCTCGAAGCTGGATTCGTTCCGCCAAGGCCACTTAGTTATTCGACTCGGGGTCGGGTTACGTCCCACCGAGTCAGCCCTTCGGACTGGGGATGTAACATTCCCTCAGGTCCAAGTGCCTCTCTTCACTCGGGGTCGGGTTACGTCCCACCGAGTCTACCTCTTCGGACTGGGGACGTAACATTCCCTCAGGTCCAAGTGTCTTTCTCAGCTCGGGGTCGGGGTAGTCGTCCCACCGAGTCAGCCCTTCGGACTGGGGACGTAACATTCCCCCAGGTCCAAGTGCCTCTCTCTTCACTCGGGGTCGGGTTACGTTCCACCGAGTCTACCTCTTCGGACTGGGGACGTAACATTCCCCCAGGTCCAAGTGTCTTTCTCAGCTCGGGGTCGGGGTACGTCCCACCGAGTCAGCCCTTCGGACTAGGGATGTAACATTCCCCCAAGTCCAAGTGTCTTTCTCAGCTCGGGGTCGGGTTACGTCCCACCGAGTCAGCCCTTCGGACTGGGGACGTAACATTCCCCCAGGTCTAAGTGCCTCTCTTCACTCGGGGTCGGGTTACGTCCCACCGAGTCTACCTCTTCGACTGGGGACGTAACATTCCCCCAGGTCCAAGTGTCTTTCTCAGCTCGGGGTCGGGGTACGTCCCACCGAGTCAGCCCTTCGGACTGGGGACGTAACATTCCCCCAGGTCCAAGTGCCTCTCTTCACTCGGGGTCGGGTTACGTCCCACCGAGTCTACCTCTTCGGACTGGGGACATAACATTCCCCCAGGTCCAAGTGTCTTTCTCAGCTCGGGGTCAGGGTACGTCCCACCGAGTCAGCCTTTCGGACTGGGGACGTAACATTCCCCCAGGTCCAAGTGCATCTCTTCACTCGGGGTCGGGTTACGTCCCACCGAGTCTACCTCTTCGGACTGGGGACGTAACATTCCCCCAGGTCCAAGTGTCTTTCTCAGCTCGGGGTCGGGTTACGTCCCACCGAGTCTACCTCTTTGGACTGGGGACGTAACATTCCCCCAGGTCCAAGTGCCTCTCTTCATTCGGGGTTGGGTTACGTCCCACCGAGTCAGCCCTTCGGACTTGGGACGTAACACTCCCCCAGGTCCAAGTGCCTTTCTCAGCTCGGGGTCGGGGTACGTCCCACCGAGTCAACCCTTCGGACTGGGGTTTCCCCCAGGTCCAAGTGCCTCTCTTCACTCGGGGTCGGGTTACGTTCCACCGAGTCTACCTCTTCGGACTGGGGACGTAACATTCCCCCAGGTCCAAGTGTCTTTCTCAGCTCGGGGTCAGGTTACGTCCCACCGAGTCTACCTCTTTGGACTGGGGACGTAACATTCTCCCAGGTCCAAGTGCCTCTCTTCATTCGGGGTCGGGTTGCGTCCCACCGAGTCAGTCCTTCAGACTGGGGACGTAACATTCCCCCAGGTCCGAGCATCTCTCACAGCTCGAGATAGGATCACATGCCACCGAGCACATCATCGTTAGCTCAGAGGCAAAATTTTCTCCTCACAATCGAGATTGGATCAGTCAGGGATCAGGACCTCAAATCTCTGGTACATATATTACAGAGGAGTAGACATTTTTACTTTGGACAACAAGAGGAACTTCATCTCCTGATGGAACGACCCAAGTAAGCAATTTGCTTTGAGGTGGACAACCGTTCTGAATAGGGTCAGCATCTCCAATAACCGAGGATATGAAGATAGAAACAGAAGACTTAGTTGATGGCGAATGCAATTTCTCTGCGGTTCCTGGAGTGACCACCGACAGATTCATCAGCACACCATCTTTCTTATAGTTCCCGGCATCAACTCGCAAACTCGTTGTTACCGAGAACTAGGGGACAGATGTTGATGGTGTTTCCAGGCACTATGTTATTTAAAGCAGCACGGCAGGGGTAAAAAAGGTAATTCACTTCTCAGTCAAGATTATTAATGCCGACCCGACCACTAAAGAGTCAACAGTAAGAGGCCGGGAACTTTACGGTTAGTGACCGAGCATTTGAGTTCAAGATGACCGGGCAATTATCAGGTCGACAACAACATTCTCAGTACAAAAGACTATTATGACCGACCACATGAAGACCGAGCATAGGGCAAGACATGTTCGGGAAAATAAGGCATTATATCCATACAAGATAAGATAATAAGTTATCCTACTTTCATGGGGTAAACTAGTAAGTCAATGTCCTAGTATGATAAAGAAAGTAAAGGTAGTTTTGATTAGGAATCCTTATGGGAAAAGGGAATAGTTTTGACTAGGAATCCTTATGGGAAAAGGGAATAGTTTCAACTAGGAAATTCTTATAGGAGAAGGAATATGATTTCTACACTATTATAAATAGGAGGGCAGAGTATGTGTAAGGAGGCATCAAAAATACGGGATCTGAATCTTCAAGCTCTGACTTGTAGAAAACAAAAAGAGACCCAAGAAGAGTGTTTAAGTAATAAAAGTACCATCCGGTTTGTGTCCGTGGACGTAGGTCGGATCCAAATCCACCGAACCACGTTAAATCTACTTGTTGATTGGTGCGTTTATCTGTTTTTTGCTAAGTTTGCCTTTGGTCCCCCATAACCAAACAAATTCACTATTGAGGGAGGATTGTCTCGGGAGTGATATTCCCATATTGCCCCTGAGACCAAAATCCGCCGTCAACACCACCTTTACGAACAATAGGCTCCACATGTTGGTCCAGCCCATGTAGCCTATCCTCCACATTACCCTCTGCTCCAAAAGACTCCCTCTCTTTTGCATCACTTTGCCTCCATTGATTCCTTTATCCCCATCTTGCCAGCCACCCTTGCTTCCTCAGCTTGTTTTCTAGTCTTCCCATTGTTCATCTCCATTCTCAGCACCTTGTCCGTCTTAGTATCTCCCCGATTGTCCCACACCCGAAGTAGAGTTCTGGTAGCTTCTCGTATTGCACTGGTAAAACCGTGGTTTGCTCACAGCATGAATCTTTAATCAATTGATACTTCTTGAGAGGTCTGGCTACATTAGTTTTTATCCTGATTTGAGAGGTCCCCACGCCCACCTACCACAGAATCTCTCATAACTCCTTCGAAATTTTGTTTTAATTCGCTCATACCAAGATTAACATATGATTATTAACTAAAAGGGTGACTAAAAAATATGGATGAAAATATTGGTTTAATTGAGAGAAAAAAAAAATAAAGAGAATATTTTTATTTATTTTTTGATAATAAGGATAATGTTATAAATTAATTAAAATAATGTGCATGTTCATAATTTATAACTCTTTAGGGGTGTATTCAATTGGTATTTTAAAAGACTATTTAGGGTTAAATAAGTCTTGTGGTATTCAATTAAGATCTTTAAATAATCTAAGAAGTCTTGTGGTATTCCATTAAGACTATTAGGATTTCTTAAAGAGGGTGTAGAAATCTAGTGATATTCAATCAAGATTTTAAACAAGTAATAAAAAGTCTTATGGTATTGAAAAACTTACTTATTTTGAATGATTTTTTTATATGTGTCATTGTGTGAGAATTTTTAGTGGAAAATATAACTATCAAACCCTATAAAAAATCTTATCATAGCCCATCATACTTTTGACGTGAGATTTTTTTTGCTGTTAGAGAAGATAAGATGAACAAATATGTTAGCTCTTCGTGAACAATGTACTTGCTTATTAGTAATTTCTTTTTTTTTTCCAGACTGTGTAGTAAAGTTTCTCTTTTCAAGATTGCAATTTGTTAAACCCTAATTGTTGGATTAATGAGTGTCAATTTCTGTTGGATTTTTTTTTGCAGACCTACGTCAACACCATTATTCTTTTACAGGCTCGTATATATTTTTTATATACATATAATTTAAATTGGGGATTCAGGACAAAGAATTAACAAAGGAAATGGCAAAGAGAAAGATAACTATGAATCTTGGACCATGGATGATACTAATGAGTTAGGATGATTTATAAGTATTTTGATCATATTGAGTTTTGTTGAACTATTTTTTTGTGCTAATATGCTTCTATTTTGGTTGAACTATTGTTATTGTAATTTGATACTTTGGTCGAACTATCTGGGTTATATATTATTGTAATTTTCAAAAAAAAAAAAAGAAATACATCAACTTGTGTTAAATAGATGAATAACTATTGGTTCAATTCCATATAATCCTGGTTCTAAAAAAGTTACACTTTGATTCATGCTCGTTCAAAAAAAAATATAGATGTCAAGGGTGAGGCATCCTCACCTAACCATGATGAAAAATTTAGCATTGATAATTCAGTTGAGGATGACTTGGACAGAAATGGCCCAGGAAATGAATGTATCATTGAACTAGATAGACATTGCTCATAATTCGATTAAAATTAGTTGGTTAGCATCATTAAGTTTAAAAAATAAATCTATATATGGTCATTTCAAATCTTATAAATTCTTATGATATAAATCTTTTAAAATCCAATAAGTGAAAAATCATGATTAAAAAAACTGTAATAAAATCTTGTAAGTCATTACATTCTTAAACAGTCTTTTAAAATCCACTTGACTTATTTATTCATAAATAATTTTTTAAAATCTCAATTGAATACACCCTTCTTAGTCTCCCACTAATAATTAATTATCTACCTATAACTCCCAAGATATTATGATCCATAATCATTCATTTTATTAAGCATTTATTTTTATGCTATGATCATGTACCTATAAAAAGAGAGTTTATCACTTTGTTGCTATACACTTTGCAAAACTTAAATTTGTGGCTCTTGATATCTCTTGTGATAATTATCTATCTTGGGTCTTGGATGTTGAAATCCATCTTGATCTCATGAATTTTGGAAACACTATAAAGAAAGACAATGAAACATCCGTTCAAGACCGTGCTAAGGCAATGATTTTTCTTCGCCACTATCTTCATGAATAATTGAAATGTGAGTACTTAACAGTAAAATACTCATTTATCCTTTGGAATTGCCTAAATGAAATATTCAATCACCAAAAGACAGTCATACTCCCAAAAGCTCGTTATGACTGATGCATTTATGATTACAAGATTTTAAATTCGCAAGTCAATATAATTGTGCATTATTTAAAATTATTTCGCAACTACAACTACGTGGAGAAACAAATAAATGATGCATATATATTGGAAAATATATTATCTATTTTTCATGCCTCGAACTTGCTCATGCAGCAGCAATATAGAGAGTGAATATTTAGAAAATATTTTGAATTAATCTCATGTCTTTTAGTGGATGAAAAATAATGAGCTTTTATTGAAAACCATCACTCACGCCCAACTGGATCTGTACCACTCCCTAAAGCTAATGATACTTCAACTAATAATCAGTGTGCTAATCGAGGACGTGGTCGTGGTCGTGGTCACAAATATAATCATGGCCGTGGTGGTTATAATAAGTCATTCAAATCAAATCATTTCGAAGTGGAATAACAATAATGAAAGTAAGATAAAGTCAAAGGTCCACAAAAGAAAAAAAACATGAAAATGATCATGAAAATATTTGTTACAGGTATGATATGAAATGGCATTGGTCATGTGTCTATCATATACTAAAACATCTTGCTGATCTTTACCAAGCATCCAAAAAGGCTAAAGGAAAAGAAATTGAAATAAATTTCATTAATCATGACAATCCAATTGATATAACTAATTTAGATATTTCAGACTTTTTTGAAGATCCAAATGGCAAAATTGATCACTTGATTGGTTAGGGACATGCGAAGACTAAAAAAAGATTTTCATATTGAAGTGTGCTTCAAAATTTGGCGTGTTTCAAAGTTTGGTGCATTTTAAAATTTAGTGTCATTTAAAGCCTGATGTGCTTAAAGTTTGGTATTATGGCGTGTTTATATTATATTATAATGAATGTTTTTTTATTCAAGTGCTTTTTTGAGAGTTTGGTGTGTAATTTTCTAATTTCCTAATAAAACAGTTTCTATTGTGTTTTATTCACTTTATTTGAATATTCCATATATTTTTATTTTTATTAACTTTATTTAATATGTGTGTGAAGATAACCATGGATACCATGCAATATTTTATGATGAATGATGAAGATAGATGTTTAATAGATAGTGCTACAACGCATACAATTCTACGAAATGAAATATATTTCTCTCATTTAATATTGGCCAAAGTTAATGTTAATACAATATCAGGTTCTACAAATTTGATTGAAGGCTCCAGAAAAACAAATATTATATTACCGAATGGTACAAAATTACGTATTAATGATGTTTTATACTCTAGCAAATCAAGAAGAAATTTCCTTTGTTTTAAAGATATCAATCAAAATGAATACCATTTTGAAACATTAAATGAAGATAATTCTGAATTTATTTGCATTATTTCAACTATTTCATACCAAAAGCATGTAATAGAAAAACTTCATTCTCTTCTTCTAGATTATATTATACAACAATACGAACAATAGAAATAAATTTTGCAACGAACCATAAGTTCCCTAATCCAAAGTTTTTAGACTTTAGCATGATAGACTTGGTCATCCTGTATCAATAATGATACGTCATATTATAGATAATTCATATGGACATCAATTATGCGCTTGACTCACAAACCAATCTCTAAACACTTTAGAGATAAAAAAAATTTATCACGCCAAAATTTTTATTTTGTTTATGTTCTTTTTCTTTTCTTTCAACTCTGGAGAGAAAATGATGAATTAGGGTAGTTAGGGTTTCACATAAGTGAATGGGGTGAAAAGGAAAACTAATTTTCCTTTTATAATTAGGGTTTAAATTTTGCCAAAAAAACAAAACAAACCCCAACCCCTTGAATTACAAGAATTCGGCCAGCCCTAGGAATATAAAAAAAAAATTAAAAATTGTAACATCAAATTATTTACCCCCCCTTTTACTTAATATTTTGTATAGTTTCTCGAGTTTTATGAATAGTTTGATGTGTTTTGTGTTATTTTGTAGATAAATAAGATTCTGGACTCAATGGAATCAAATCGGGGCCAAAATAGTGAAAAACGGATGAAAAATGACAAAATGGGAAATCTATTGTTTACATATTATGACGCGCAACCACTTTGGCATTGCGACGCGCCTCAATTATTCAGCTGCCGACAGGTGTCATCACTGCGTCATCATGTGCATCATTATCGCGTCATCATGACGTCAGCATAATAATTCAGTCTACCGACACTGTGGACAACAGAACCTGGGCGACGCCGTTCCTAGGCTCGCGGCCTAGTTGGGAAGGATTAAATAACATGGAGTCGCCACCCGGTGTGAACCGGGAAAATGAGATTTAAGGCCGCACTCACCCCTCGCAAGGGAAGACCTCAAACCGTTGGGTTCGGAATGGTCCCTTACTTATGTCACTTGTAATAAAATGATTTATGTGATAATTTAACCGGGCTTAAATAACATTTATTTCCAAAGATATCATGCTTCTAAATTCATATGCATACATCAACAAGTTCATCACAACATGCAACATCACATGGCAATCTCATGAACATATTTCAATCCTATGATATGGAAAACTAAGAACAACATAATCATGCTTGAGTACTATCTCATGAACCTATTAACCAAATAACATGCTAACAGCCTAATCATGCTTGAATACAAATAATACAGTTGGCTATATAACACAAGGAAGATCAACCAAGAGGCAATTATACATGAATATGATAAGACAGACTCAGTTCAGTGTGTGCGCGTTCGTGTAGCGTTCGTAATGCGTTCGAACGGAAATGAAACAGAATGCTCACGTTCGAGTAGCGTTCGTAACGCGTTCGAACGGAAATGAAACAGAATGCTCACGTTCGTATGGCGTTTGATAACGCGTTCGAACGGAAATGAAACAGAATGCTCACGTTCGTATGGCGTTAGTGAACGCGTTCGAACGAAAACGAGACCTGATGCATGATAAGGCAAAAATTCATGCGCGTTCGAGTTGCGTTCGTAAACGCGTTCGAACGGGAACAGACCTGATGCATGAAATAGGACACAATACATAAACAACAAAATAAGGGGCGCGGCGAGTACTGCCGTAAAGGTGGCCTTTTGGGGGATCTTGATCTCTCAAAGAGTGGACCTTTAGACCAACATACTAAGCCCATGCGCGACACATCACATCATGCATACAAACATAAAGACAATCATACTATTCTAAGTATGTCCGATTGAACGTGTCTTGCATCCAACCGAACACACATCAACCGGCGCGGCAAAGCATCGTGGTAAAGGGCTTTAACCCCTCCCCATAGGGGATCTCACATCGCACTTACTAAACCCATGCGCTCGGTTGAATCATGCATACGAAAATAAAGACAATCATATCAAACTAGGTATGCTCGATTGAACGTATCTCGCATTCAACCGAACACACATCAATCGGTGCGGCAAAGCGTCGTGGTGAAGGATTTTGACCCCTCCAATTAGGGAACCTTTCATCGCACTTACTAAGCCCATGCACTCGATCATATCATATGGGAATAAGCAATATACAGAATTTAAATGACAAGAAATAAATAAACCAAAGCAACACCACACAAGAGGAGGTGCCGTTTACTCAAGTGGTACGTGGAGTTGTGTCCAATGTACAGACCGCACTACCGTCCATTCGGATTCGGCTACGGAATTTACTTCTGGGTTTCCATCCTATATACCACAAGAGACGACACTCTTCCATTTCATTCAAGCCACAACATGCATTCATAAACGACTCTCATGCGAATAGAATTCAATAATAAAAACGAATATAAACTAATGGAAAGGTACCCTCAGGTCTAACCTTTTAAATCACCTCTCGGATGTACAGTACACGATCGTCGGAAGGGTGGATGCTCCGCAACTCTCCCGGTTCACTGGTTCACTGTTCTCGTTCGTTGTCTTGCTATTTTGCTTGCGGTTCGAACTCCGTTCTGCTCCTATTTGGCCTCGGTCTTGCTGCTCACTGCACGGGCCACCTGTTTTAACGTTTTCAATGAACTATTCCAAGTTTGTGTGGGTTCTTAGTGCAATTATATGTGATTATTTTTAAGATTATCTATGCAGTTTTTATATTACTGTTTTTTAAGGATTTGGGCTGCTGTTTTAAGGTAATTTAGGAGGTTGTTTAGGCGTGTCTTAGGATTCGGCTAATGGTGAGTTTGGTGTGTTATGGATTCGGCTATGGTGGCTGTTGGTGCTTGTGGTGGTTTCTTTGTTCTCTTTTGTGTATGTGTGAAGTGTTTTCTCTTTTGTGTTTAGTCTTGGTGTGTAGAGAGAGTCTAGAGAGATTTCGAGAGAGTTTGGGTGTGAATTATCTGTGTCTCGGGCGTGATTTAGGTTGTGTGAAGGAGAGGAATGGCTTTGGGTAGGGGTGCTTATATAGAGAAGGGTTAGGGCTTGACAAGAAAAGAGATTTGGCTAATTGAAGAGGGATTTGATTTGGTTTGGTTAAGGGAAGTCAAAGATTGAGGGGGGACAAATCTTGGCTAGATAGGGAAGGTTGAATATTTGATTGGCTTGGTTTAGGAATACAATATTTTAAGTTTGGGAATAATCTTATTAGATTGGGAATATAATTGGTTGATTGATTTTAACTTGGTATGATTATATTTTGATTTAGTATGTGATTTGTTTAATTTAGGCATGATTTTAGTTTAAGTTGGTAATTGTTTATTTTATGTTTGGTATATGTTTTATTTAATCATTTAATTAATATAATTATTATATTATTTAGTTAATGTTTTAATTAATATTTATTTATTTAAATTGGGATGTGTTTTATGGGCTTTGGGGGCTAAATGGGCTGGATGTGAGGCTAGAAGCAAAACCAGAATTACCGACACCGTTCGAACGCTTCCTCGAACGCGGCACGAACGCCCGCAATCCGTTTGACGTTCGAACGTAAAAACGAACGCAGCACGAAAGAAAACAGTGAACCTTGTTTATTCTGAATTTCCCCTTCCGATGTCCGCTTCCCGTGACCTCCGTGACTTAAAAGGTAGTGCCTCCAAATGAGACTCGTCATAGGGACTAATATGCAAGAATGCAGTGCCTACAGTCGCCCCCACTTTGATGGGACTTGTGTAATGTGCAACAGTGGCAATCCTATCAAAGTTATGCAATGCATTTCTACTTACCTGGCTCGCCAGCTGCCACTTGACTTACCATGTGTTGAGTTGCGTTGATTTGGTGGTGAGGTACTGCGACCCCTGGTTCATTCCCGAACCGTGCTCCATTTTTAGAGAGTCATTCTCGGCATGTTCCTTCCTGAATTGTATTGAGATGAGGCTTTATTCCTCCCGAGCTTTATTCCCGAACTGTTGAGATGAGGCTTTATTCTTCCGAGCTTTATTCCCGAACTGCTTACTGTGTAGAGATAGTGCTTTATTCCTTGATTGTTTGGACTGTGGGCTTTATTCCCGAACTGTATTGAGATGAGGCTATATTCCCCTGTACTTTGTTCCCGAACTGTTGCGATGAGGCTTTATTCCTCCTGAGCTTTATTCTCGAACTGTTGAGATGAGGCTTTATTCCTCCCGAGCTTTATTCCCGAACTGTTGGGATGAGGCTTTATTCCCGAGCTTTATTCCCGAACTGTACTGACATGAGGCTTTCTTCCCCTTGAGCTTTGTTCTCAAACTTATACTGATATGAGGCTTTCTTCCTCTTGAGCTTTGTTCCCGAACTGTGTTGATATGAGGCTTTATTCCCCTGGGCTTTATTCCCGAACTGTACTGACATGAGGCTTTCTTCCCCTTGAGCTTTGTTCTCAAACTTATACTGATATGAGGCTTTCTTCCTCTTGAGCTTTGTTCTCAAACTTATACTGATATGAGGCTTTCTTCCTCTTGAGCTTTGTTCTCAAACTTATACTGATATGAGGCTTTCTTCCTCTTGAGCTTTGTTCCCGAACTGTGTTGATATGAGGCTTTATTCCCCTGGGCTTTATTCCCGAACTGTACTGACATGAGGCTTTCTTCCCCTTGAGCTTTGTTCTCAAACTTATACTGATATGAGGCTTTCTTCCTCTTGAGCTTTATTCTCTGATCTGAGCTGACTGTGGCTTTGTTCTTGAACTGTATTGAATGCATGCTTTCTTCCTGAACTGAACTGAATGTAGGCTTTCTTCCTGAACTGAACTGAATGTAGGCTTTCTTCCTGAACTGAACTGAATGTAGGCTTTCTTCCCCTGAACTGATATGGGCCTCGCCCCAAGACTGATACTGATATGGGCCTCGCCCCCAGACTGATACTGATATGGGCCTCGCCCCAAGACTGATACTGATATGGGCCTCGCCCCAGACTGATACTGATATGGGCCTCGCCCCCAGACTGATACTGATATGGGCCTCACCCCAAGACTGATACTGATACAGTGCTGTCGCTGTTTCTGATTGGCTTGTTTTTACCGCTTTCTCTATTTCTGCTTCAAAACCTGTGAATACAAAACAAAACAAACACAAAAGAATGCAAAGTATGTTACGTGTATGCATGCATGCATAAGTTTCTTATCCCGTTAGGTTAGGTCTTCTGCCAATTCTCTTGGTGACTATTCTTCTCTTGGGGAAAGTACCATTTCCACCTGTCTTCACTGATTTGTTCCAGGAACCCGTTTCTTTCCAAGTCTAACAGTCCCACTGTCTCCATTTCCCAATTCTTGAATGGCTAACTTATCTTTTCTGCTTGCTCCTTTTGAGGATTCCCTACGTTCTGAGTATCACATTACCAAGATTGAACACACTCATGTTGCAAGTTTGAAAGTAATAGTCTTAGGCAGATAAATGAAATGATCGCCTTTATTGTTGTTGAGGAAACGTTCGAATAGGTAAACAAAATCAATGTCTTTATTAAAAGTGCCAGATAAACTATGAGAAACAACAGTGCCTTCTTCTTCAGCCCATGGTTCTTCACCATTGTTATCCCTTATTCCTATGAAGCTGAGTGGTTGAGAGTTTGGAGGACAGGGGTTTCGGGTAGGCCAGAGTTGATCATGTAGTTGGGCAGGGGATTTCTGTGCGCGTTGGGTTGTTCTTTCTCTGGGTTGGGTATTGTATGGGCATCGATGAGGTTTTGGATTTCATGTCTGAGGCGGGCGCAGTTGTCGGTGTCATGGCCTTTTTCTTGGTGGAAGTGACAGTATAAGTTTAAGTTCATGTGAGATGGCACAGGATTTGGAATGGGCCTAGGTTCCAAAGGTTTTAAGAGTCCATGTGCCTTCAGCTTTTCGAATACCTTTGAAAGAGGCTTACCAAGGTTAGAAAATCGTCTGTTCTTAATGGCAGTGACTTCAGCAGTAGCAGGCATAGTCCCTGAATGTCCCCCAATATTCCTTCTGTTCTATCCATAAAACTTTCTGTTCTCGGCTTCCTCCTCCTCAATATCCATAACTGTCTCCCTCAGCTGTCGAAAATCAGTAATCATCGAAGTCATTCTCCTCAGTTTTCCATAAATAGAGGGCTTGGTGCCCTTGATGATCATTTTGATCTGGTCCTTTTCTGAGGGCCGGGTCTGCATCTTCAGAAGCTGGCTCCTCCAGCGGTCCACATATTCCTTGAAATTTTCCTCCGGCTTCTGCTTGATATTTTCTAAGTCACGGAGTGACAAGTCAATCTCCAGGTCTGTGACATATTGTTTTAAGAAAGCGTCAGCTAGCTCCCTCCAATCTTCCTTAACCTGCTTGTATAGGTTATGGTACCATACTACGGGTGCCCCCTCGAGTGACATCCCGAACATCTTTTGTACTTGGCGCTGAGACAGGCCAACTGAACTCATAACAGACATATACTGACGGAGATGCACCCTCGGATCTCCATTCCCATTGAACTTAGCCAAATCCGGCATCTTAAACTGCGCTGGCAACTGCTCCTCAAATTTCATTGTCTCATAATCTAGCAAATCTTCATTCTTACCCCTCATCTTGCGGGTAATGGATTCAACCTGATCCCTGAGTTTCTGTATCTCGGCCTGAGACCCAATCACTATGTCTGTTGCATACTCTGCCATATCATCATCAAAAGCCGGGATATCATCCCCCAACCCATTCGGAGGCTCCTCGCGCCTTACATTCTCAGAATTTCCCCCAGCACGGGGCACAGCCATATTTGTCATGGCAGCAGTCAAGGCTTGCAACTGTTCAGTAATCTTGGCGAAGCCATTTTCCAACTGATCTATCCGGGATACCTCATTATCGGATGTACTCATGTCTGTTACCGGTCTTTTGGTGAGTCTTCCCTTTTCCCTAACCCAACGGGAGTCTATGATGGCTTTTAGAACACAAGGGTTAGCATGATGTATGTATGCATGAGGTGCATGAGATGCATGTAACATATATAACATACTAAATCAATTAAAATTTTCACACAAATTGGCCTGTTATCATTTTAGAAGCTTTTGGGCTAATTGTCATAGGAGTGAACTCATCCCAGTTTAAATGGCCCAACAAGTTCACGTCTCATGGCAAGGAGCCCAACTAAATCCAAATGGTAACATTCCGAACACAAGCACAAGGTGGCTCATCAACACTTAGAAGTCTTCGGCCCAATTGTCATAAAATACGTTATTTTCCCAGTTTAAATGGCCCAACAAGCCCATATCTTATGATAAATGGTCCAAATGGATCCAAACAACGATGTTCCCAAACACAAGCATAAAAGAAAGATGATGCAAACATGACATAATAATTTTTTACAAAGTGGCCCATCAACATTTCAGAAGCTTTTGGCCTAATAGTCATAAGGTGCGAACTTGCCACAGTTTAAGTGGCCCAGCAAGCCCGCATTTCTGACAATAGTCCAACTGCATCCAAATGAGGATGGTCCACAAGCACATATTCAAGGAAATAATTGTTACTTTAGCCAACCCGGTCTATAGGTGGGTTATTAAGAGTATAGACAAAGGCTCTCACCGGCGAAGGATGGCCCACAACTAGGTCTCCCCACTCAAGGGTTCGAGCGACCAAGTGAGCGCACCCCTTTTTATACACTAAGGTACGTGCCAATGAGCTATGGTGTGTGACGGACTGTCAAATGGATTTCCCGTTGTAGATTCCCCAGAGGGAAGGTGGAGCGAGGCTCACTTAAATATCCAAGCCTCTTAGGCTCTTATCGCTTGTTGTCAGGAATAAACAACGACTCCTCCAAATTAGTCCATCACAATAGGCTACAAGTAGATGGCTATCTAGGTGCCTTCACAGCTTTTCCTTCTAGAAAGGTAGTGAATGAAGGAAGACACCAAACCATTACCTAGCCTAAAAATGCCTTTGATTAAACCCTCACTTTATCCACTATAGACACGGTCAATTAAAACATAAATCCAAACATTACAAGACAATATTCTGGGCCGATTCTATATCCCCAGTGGAGTCGCCAGACTGTGGGAACACAGGAAATCTGGGCGACGCCGTTCCTAGGCTCGCGGCCTAGTTGGGAAGGACTAGATAACATGGAGTCGCCACCCGGTGTGAACCGGGAAAATGAGATTTAAGGCCGCACTCACCCCTCGCAAGGGAAGACCTCAAACCGTTGGATTCGGAATTGTCCCTTACTTATGTCACTTGTAATAAAAGGATTTATGTAATAATTTAACCAGGCTTAAATAACATTTATTTCCAAAAATATCATGCTTCTAAATTCATATGCATACATCAACAAGTTCATCACAACATGCAACATCACATGGCAATCTCATGAACATATTTCAATCCTATGATATGGAAAACTAAGAACAACATAATCATGCTTGAGTACTATCTCATGAACCTATTAACCAAATAACATGCTAACAGCCTAATCATGCTTGAATACAAATAATACAGTTGGCTATATAACACAAGGAAGATCAACCAAGAGGCAATTATACATGAATATGATAAGACAGACTCAGTTCAGTGTGTGCGCGTTCGTGTAGCGTTCGTAAACGCGTTCGAACGGAAATGAAACAGAATGCTCACGTTCGAGTAGCGTTCGTAAACGCGTTCGAACGGAAATGAAACAGAATGCTCGCGTTCGTATGGCGTTTGATAACGCGTTCGAACGGAAATGAAACAGAATGCTCACGTTCGTATGGCGTTAGTGAACGCGTTCGAACGGAAATGAGACCTGATGCATGATAAGGCAAAAATGCATGCGCGTTCGAGTTGCGTTCGTAAACGCGTTCGAACGGGAACAGACCTGATGCATGAAATGGGACACAATACATAAACAACAAAATAAAGGGGCGCGGCGAAGTACTGCCATAAAGGTGGCCTTTTGGGGGCTCTTGATCTCTCAAAGAGTGGACCTTTAGACCAACATAATAAGCCCATGCGCGTCACATCACATCATGCATACAAACATAAAGACAATCATACTATTCTAAGTATGTCCGATTGAACGTGTCTTGCATCCAACCGAACACACATCAACCGGCGCGGCAAAGCATCGTGGTAAAGGGCTTTAACCCCTCCCCATAGGGGATCTCACATCGCACTTACTAAACCCATGCGCTCGGTTGAATCATGCATACGAAAATAAAGACAATCATATCAAACTAGGTATGCTCGATTGAACGTATCTCGCATTCAACCGAACACACATCAATCGGTGCGGCAAAGCGTCGTGGTGAAGGATTTTGACCCCTCCAATTAGGGAACCTTTCATCGCACTTACTAAGCCTATGCACTCGATAATATCATATGGGAATAAGCAATATACAGAATTTAAATGACAAGAAATAAATAAACCAAAGCAACACCACACAAGATGAGGTGTTGTTTACTCAAGTGGTACGTGGAGTTGTGTCCCATGTACAGACCGCACTACCGTCCATTCGGATTCGGCTACGGAATTTACGTCTGGGTTTCCATCCTATATACCACAAGAGACGACACTCTTCCATTTCATTCAAGCCACAACATGCATTCATAAACGACTCTCATGCGAATAGAATTCAATAAAAAAAAAACGAATATAAACTAATGGAAAGGTACCCTCAGGTCTAACCTTTTAAATCACCTCTCGGATGTACGGTACACGATCGTCGGAAGGGTGGATGCTCCGCAACTCTCCCGGTTCACTGGTTCACTCGTTCTCGTTGTCTTGCTGTTTTGCTTGCGGTTCGAACTCCGTTCTGCTCCTATTCGGCCTCGGTTCTTGCTGCTCACTGCACGGGCCACCTGTTTTAACGTTTTCAATGAACTATTCCAAGTTTGTGTGGGTTCTTAGTGCAATTATATGTGATTATTTTTAAGATTATCTATGCAGTTTTTATATTACTGTTTTAAGGTTTTGGGCTGCTGTTTTAAGGTAATTTAGGAGGTTGTTTAGGCGTGTCTTAGGATTCGGCTAAGGGTGAGTTTGGTGTGTTATGGATTCGGCTATGGTGGCTGTTGGTGCTTGTGGTGGTTTCTTTGTTCTCTTTTGTGTATGTGTGAAGTGTTTTCTCTTTTGTGTTTAGTCTTGGGTGTGTAGAGAGAGTCTAGAGAGATTTCGAGAGAGTTTGGGTGTGAATTATCTGTGTCTCGGGCGTGATTTAGGTTGTGTGAAGGAGAGGAATGGCTTTGGGTAGGGGTTGCTTATATAGAGAAGGGTTAGGGCTTGACAAGGAAAGAGATTTGGCTAATTGAAGAGGGATTTGATTTGGTTTGGTTAAGGGAAGTCAAAGATTGAGGGGGGACAAATCTTGGCTAGATAGGGAAGGTTGAATATTTGATTGGTTTGGTTTAGGAATACAATATTTTAAGTTTGGGAATAATCTTATTAGATTGGGAATATAATTGGTTGATTGATTTTAACTTGGTATGATTATAGTTTGATTTAGTATGTGATTTGTTTAATTTAGGCATGATTTTAGTTTAAGTTGGTAATTGTTTATTTTATGTTTGGTATATGTTTTATTTAATCATTTAATTAATATAATTATTATATTATTTAGTTAATGTTTTAATTAATATTTATTTATTTAAATTGGGATGTGTTTTATGGGCTTTGGGGGGCTAAATGGGCTGGATGTGAGGCTAGCAGCAAAACCAGAATTACCGACACCGTTCGAACGCTTCCTCGAACGCGGCACGAACGCCCGCAATCCGTTTGACGTTCGAACGTAAAAACGAACGCAGCACGAACGAAAACAGTGAACCTTGTTTATTCTGAATTTCCCATTCCGATGTCCGTTTCCCGTGACCTCCGTGATTTAAAAGGTAGTGCCTCCAAATGAGACTCGTCATAGGGACTAATATGCAAGAATGCAGTGCCTACAGACACGCATCATCACTTGCTTCATCATGACGTCAGTGTCGCGATGCCAAACCCTCAAAGCGTCACGACTCCGAGCCAATAATGCAGTATGCCGATAGTCGCCAATTCCTGTAGTACGAGTCGCGATGCACAAGCTATACGCGTCGCGACACGCACCGATTTGGAGCTATAAATAGAGGCTAATTTCATTTGAATTTCTTCATACTTTCTTCTAGGGAATTTCCTTAGAATACTAAGAAGAGAGTATCTTGTTTGTTTAATTTCAGTTTTCTTATATTTAATTTTTATTTTAATTAATAAATCTTTCTTTGTTTTACTTAAAACTATGAGTAGGTAACTTCTTTCTGCTGGGGTGAAGGTGAAACTTTTATTATTATAATTTAGATTAATCTCCCTTATTTTATAATATATAAATCATCTTAAAACCTGACTTAATGTGATACCATCTTATTGGTCGGTTGGACTTAATTAAATTAATTTTAACCCGACTTAATTGAATACCGTCTTTATGGTCGGTTGGAATTAATTAAAAATCTAACTTACACTGGATACCGCCTATATAGTCGGTTGATAATATAACGCAAATTTATATATTATAATAAGTGAGATTTCTAGATTTGAAATAATAAAAGTGGATCCACAAACCCCCATCATTTTATTTCATTGTCGTAATCTTTACCTTTTTATTTTCAAATTTTTCTTATAATGTTTTGTTTATTTTTGTCTTTAGTAGTCCTATGTATGTGTTGTAACTAAATACCTTATATAGGGCTGTGATGAATTCCAATATCATAGGTTTATAAGTTGGTTATTTTATGTCTTGTGTGACGTATAGGTTTATTTATTGAGTCTTAATCTTAACGCTTTTTATTAACTGGCCACTAATAAGATTGATTTGGTAAACTTAAAATAAACTTGACGAAGGGATTTTAGGTTTCAGCCTTGGACTTAACAGCTCATGATCTCACATTCACCTTAGAGATTTCCTTCCAGAATAGACATATACCTGTCGGGCGTAAGTAGCCATAATTGGAACTTGAACTTAATGAATTCAAGTAACTTGGTTAACATAGACATATAGTAAATTTGGTTACTTTGGGTTTTTGCATCTGACTATCGACATAGGCTTTTGCATATTTTCGTGTTCCGGATTAATAAGCCAATATATTGCAAAAACATAAGATAATCACTTCATCTTTAGAAGAATATTGGAAAGATTAACAACCCTAGATAGTTTCATAATATTGATTACTTTTTAGAATTTACTTTCGCATTGTTTTAATTACTTGTCTTTAGATAAAATCACCAACCAAACAAAAAAATCAAATTTTTAGATACTTGTAGAAATTTAACTTCAATAAATTAATAGCCTAGGTAAGTCCTCGTGGGATCGATATATTTTATACTACTTGAGCGATATGTGCGCTTGCGTTACGTGTGTGTTTACCACCGATCATGTGTGTGTGTATCAAGCTAGCACGAGGACCAAATGGACCTACAATTTTGAGCTCCAATAATCCTGCAATATTAATTAAACTCTTTAATTAAATATTCTGGATTATTAACTTTGGGTTATTCCACTAAAAATCCAAAGCTGCACTGTTGTTGCCGTAGATAGATAAAATAAGCTGAACTACGTCGGTTGTAGACAACAGGACCTGGGCGACGCATGTTCCTGGGCTCGCGGCCTAGTTGGGAGATACTAAATAATATAGAGTCGCCACCCGATGTGAATCGGGACAAAGATTTAAGGCCGCACTCACCCCTCGCAAGGGAAGACCTCAAACCGTTGGGTTCGGAATGGTCCCTTACTCATGTCACTTGTAATGAAAGGATTTATGTAATAATTAATTAAGCTTAAGTAACATTTATTTCCAAAAATATCATGCTTCTAGATTCATGTACATACATCAATAAGTTCATCACAACATGCAACATCACATGGCAATCTCATGAACATATTTCAATCCTATGATATGGAAAACTAAGAACAACCTAATCATGCTTGAGTACTATCTCATGAACCTATTAACCAAATAACCTGCTAACAGCCTAATCATGCTTGAATACAATCCCAAGAACACATGGAATGGATAAATGCAGGAATACAATAATACGGTTGGCTATATAACACAAGAAAGATCAATCAGAGGCAATTATGCATGAATATGATAAGACAGACTCAGTTCAGTGTGTGCGCGTTCGTGTAGCGTTCGTAAACGCGTTCGAACGGTAAACAGAAGGTTCGCGTTCGTGTAGCGTCCGAGAACGCGTTCGAACGAACCAGACCTGATACATTATGAAACTAAGAAAGTGCGTGTGCGTTCGTGTAGCGTTCGTAAACGCGTTCGAACGGTAAACAGAATGTTCGCGTTCGTATGGCATTTGATAATGCGTTCGAACGAAATGAACAGAATGCTCTCGTTCGTGTGGCGTTTGTGAACGCGTTCGAACGGAAATGAAACAGAATGCTCACGTTCGTATGGCGTTCGTGAACGCGTTCGAACAGAAATAAGACCTGATGCATGACAAGGCAAAATACATGCGCGTTCGAGTTGCGTTCGTAAACGCGTTCGAACGGGAACAGATCTGATGCATGAAATGGGACGCAATACATAAACGATAAAATAAAGGGGCGCGGCGAAGTACTGCCGTAAGGTGGCCTTTTGGGGCTCTTGATCTCTCAAAGAGAGGACCTTTAGACCAACATACTAAGCCCATGCGCTCGACTGTATCATGCATACATAGAATGAAAAGCAATAATACTAAACATAGTGTGCCCGATTGAACGTATCTTGTATCCAACCGAACACACATCACCGCGCGGCAAAGCCTCGTGGTAAAGGGCTTTAGCCCCTCCCCATAGGGGATCTCACATCGCACTTACTAAGCCCATGCACTCGGTTGAATCATGCATACGAAAATAAAGACAATCATATCAAACTAAGTATGTCCGATTGAACGTATTTCGCATTCAACCGAACACACATCAATCGGTGCGGCAGAGCATCGTGGTGAAGGATTTTAACCCTCCAATTAGGGAACCTTTCATCGCACTTACTAAGCCCATGCACTCGATCGTATCATACGGGAATAAACAACATGCAGAATTTAAATGACAAGAATTAAATAAACCAAAGCAACACAAAACAAGAGAAGGTGCCGTTTCCTCAAGTGGTACGTGGAGTTGTGTCCCAAGTACAGACCGCACTACCGTCCATTCGGATTCGGCTACGGAATTTACGTCTGGGTTTCCATCCTATATACCACAAGAGACAACACTCTTCCATTCATCCAATACCCACAACACACATCCATAAACGACTCTCATGTGAATACAATTCAATAATAAAAGAAACGAATATAAACTAATGAAAAAGTGCCCTCAGGTCTAACCTTTTAAGTCGTCTCTCGGACTCGCGTTTCACGAAGATCAAAGGGGGTAAAGCTCCGCAACTCTTCCGGTTCACTGGTTCACTGCTCTCGTTCGTTGTCTTACTGTTTTGGGTCGTCGTCCTCCGTCTTTTGCTGCTGTTTTGACTCCGATTTACCGCCGCTACTACTATTTTGCTGCTGTATTTTAGTTACTGTGTTTGGGATGTTTTGGCTGCTGTTTTGGGTGTTATTTTCGGTGGTGTTATGGTGTGGTTCGGGGGCTGTTTTATGTGTGTGTCTAGGGCTGCTTGGGATGTGTTTTTCGGTGAGGTGAGGGGGAGTTGTGTCTATGAGCTTGGGTGTTTCTTATGTGAATGAGCTAGCTAGCCTCGAGAAGGTTGGTGAAGGGTTCTTTTTATAGGCAAAGGGTTAGGCTTGACAAGGAAAGGGATTTGTGTATTTAAAAAGGGATATGATTTGGTGTTGGATTAGGGAGGTTGAATATTTAGTTTATGTTGATTAGGCATACAATATTTTATGTTTGGGAATAATATATTGGTTGATTGATTTTAACTTGGTATGATTATATTTGATTGGTTTAGATTAGGCATGCAATATCTTTAATTTGTGTAAGTATTTTATTTAATTTGGTATGTGATTTTTAGATTTGTTTTGATTTCACCATGTGTTAAATATGTGTTTTAAGTGGGCTTGGGCGTGTGGGCCAAGGTTTGGGCGAATTGGGCTTAATGTGAGGCTAGCAGCAAAACCAGAATTACCGACACCGTTCGAATGCATCATCGAACGCAGAACGAACGCCCGCAATCTGTTTGACGTTCGAACGTATACACGAACGTAGCACCAACGAAAACAGTGAACCTTGTTTATTCTGAATTCCCCTTCCGATGTCCGTTTTCCGTGACCTCCGTGACTTAAAAGGTAGTGTCTCCAAAATGAGACTCATCATAGGGACTTATGCGTAAAAATGCAGTGCCTACATCGGTGTCCATCGATATAGTCATTACATACGGATTGGCCCTTCACGAGTGTCTCATAATTAGATTCGGGTCATAATGTCTGTTATACTCCTCTAATTATTTTAACCTTAAGTATCATCGAGTCTCTAATGAACTATTTATTCATAACCATTATGAATGTTAATCTTTCTATTCGTAATAGAAATATTTGAGCGCTTTAATCGTTCAAGTACCGAATCAACCCTTAAAAAGATACTCATTTACTTCTTGCAAGAATGAGTGAACTTCATATCTATGTAAAACGTCACCAACTACACACCAAACCATGTCCCCAAAGTACGTAGCTATTGGTCGGGATTGCTACACCAACCTCACCTTTGTAAATCAAAAGACATAACCTGCCATACAGGAGTTCACAGTACACTCAAGATTCATATCAATCCATATATGACCATCTAGTAGATAAAAATAAATTTCTTTATTTAACGGATATTATAAGAAACTCATTTATATCTGGGTTCAGTCCTATATGATTACATCATATAAGTTATCTTCATTACCATGTCACCACATGGACAATCTCGGATCAAGGTCGCCATACAATTATATAATGGACCGCAGCTATAGATAAACCGCAAATAAAGTACCTGCTTTGTTTGCTCTCTATGAACTATTTTAGATTACTAACTTCAGCCTTAAATCCTCTTATGTATGACACTCATACACTAAGTCTGAAGGTACAAGAGTAATCAAGGGTAAATAAGATAATTTATAATATGCGACATAAAACAAACACTTTGATAAATGAATAATGCATCCTTTTATTTCATAACATATAACTCTGTTTATATTACATCAAGCTCTATAGCATATATTCCAAAAATCTCTGTGAAAAACTGATCATGGCTTATTTTATACAAATGGATCAAAATCACCATTAATTGGATATACAGATGCTTGATATCTCTATGGGTTGGGGTTTTAGGCGGTATTACCGATTAACGCAGCGGAACGCGAAAAATAAAATTTTTCCGATTTCAATAATTTTTCTTGGGTAATTAAAATAAACTAATTTATTCTAATTACTCAATACTCAAAAATTCAGTTTTACCCAAAAATCTAGAATTTCATCAAATTGCTGTGAGACCACCAAATTTTACATTTTGATCATTTTAGTCCTAATTTGTCAAATATTTATTTATGTGATTTCCAAAATGATATATACATGTCATATACATCAAAACACAATTCACACACAAAATCCCCAATTTTTCCCAAATTGTCGAGAGGACCCAAAATTATTGATTTTGTTCATTTTGGTCCTAGTTTGTCAATACAAGCTTAGATGATTTCCAATCAATACCAAAATAATTTGTATATCTTATATACATCATAATAAAACACATATATGAAAAGCCCCAATTTTGGTTGAGGTTAAAACCCCAATTTGTCAATTAATCAAATTTATAAAAATTAACTAAAATTAATACAATTCAACACTTTAATCTAATCTCTACAGTACCAAAAATGTCTCACCACTTTGAAACAACCCAAGAACAATTTTAGGTCATCAATGAGTGGCCTAACAACTCTACAATGGCAACCAAGTCATCTAATGACCAAAAGAGAGCTTATTAACACATTACAAACTTTCTTTAATTACATACATGCAAACATCTTTTATTAGAGCTTCCAACATCCTTATTACAAAACCAAGAGAGTATAAAATAATCAATCACATGTTGTAGGTAAGAACAATAAAAATATTTTTCTAGTTAGAGAAAAGTTGAAAAAAAAAACTTACAAATCTTGAAGTTTTCTTCAATTTCTTACTTTGTTCTTCACTTTTTTCTCACAACTTTTTTTTTTATAATATTTGGAGGCTTAACACTTAAGTTAAGGAAATGAAAAATAAAACCCTAAAATACTTAGGGTTGGCCAAAAATTGGGCAAGAAAAAGAAAAAAAAAAAGATATTTTGCAATTTTAATCAAATTAAAGAAGTCAAAATCAATTTAACATTTTCTTTGAAAGCAAAAGTCAAACATTCACACTTTAATCATTTCCAAATTTAAATATCAACTTAGATATTTTATATTTTAATTACTCTAATTATTTAATAATTAAATAATTAATTAAATACAAATATCTAAATATATGTATTATATTTACTTTAAATAATCCAAATACATATATTAATGATATATGTCAAATATCATAATTTGACAATTAATTAATGTGTATTTAATAAAATCATTTATTAAATACAAATACACATTAATTAGGAAATGACCGAAAAGCCCCTATGCATGTATCTTTCATTTAACCGTTAAACGATTTATAAATAATCAATATTATTTATAAATATTGCCCTAGTGTTCTATGAGTATATTTCATTAGTGAGACTCTCTGTTCAGACATATTCGTCATGAAATCAAATTTCGTCTCCATAATCCACCTACTCATAAATTATGACGACAATAGATAAACTCTCTGAACTATACAGGTCGAGGTCATTGCATACGTATAATCCCTCCATCACAGGTATTCGGATTATTCCAGAGATATAGATATAAATGTCAAATCTCTATAGATATAATCTCGTCGACGTTTGTATTAGCAATCTCTTAATAACACTTAGAACTAATTTCTACAGTGTACCACAGGCCGATGGATTTAAAAGATTGCTAAACCCATATTAAATACCTATGCTCTGCACACAGAACTAACAGATCCTTTCTTGACACACACAAAATATCTTGAGGATCAGTCCACGCCCAACGAACAGGCTTCTGACCTCAATAGGTCGGTGACGTGACTGCCATCAAAGTGTGGAAGATATCTCATATATCCACAGTGGTATCTCAAGTCAAAGAATCACTATACTACTCAACTCGAGAAGATTCTTATTGACGTTGGTGTACCATCCATTAAGAATCTTCGGTGAGTCGTTCAATGTTTATCCGATATAAATACCTACATGTCTATACGAGTCTCGAAGTCTCATGGTTCATTAAGCAACCATTGGAATCCAAGATTCCATTATACGATATGTACCGGTCTCAACGGGTTTACTTACTGACCAAGTAATGTAAACCTTGACCAGGAATAGTTTAAGAAATGATACCGTTATGATATAACTAAATGACAGTCACGATGCTTTTGTAACTGTATCATAACCAATCATTCTAAGGTCTTTACCATATATAAAGAGATGTTATATCATATAAAATATTTATTTTATTCATAATAAAATATTTACATAAGTATTTACAGGAAAATATATAAGAAATTGGCGCTCTGAGCATCAACCCTAATAAATTCTTCTATTTTGTCTAGTGCCAATATTGATTGTATCTCATACCCATCAGCTCCACATGTTTATCAAACAACTTAGGAGGAATGACCTTGGTAAGGGGGTCTGCTACATTATCTACATTTGGGACCTTGCACACGACAATATCCCATTCGTGACACAATCTCTCGAATGATGTGATACTTTCATTCCACATGCTTCGATTTCTTATGCGCCCTCGGTTCCTTAGCTTGCACAATGGCTCCATTATTATTACAGTATAACAGAATCAGATTCTTGATACTTGGGACAACTCTCAACTCTGTGATAAAGTTATTAACCCAAACAGCTTCTTTTGCAGCTTCAGAAGCTGCAATATATTCCGCCTATGTGGTGGAATCAGCTGTGGACCCTTGTTTGGAACTTTTCCAACAAACTACACCTTCGTTAAGGGTAAACACGAATCCCGATGTAGACTTTCTATCATCAGGATCCGATTGTAAATATGAATCCATATACCCATTAACCTACAGTTCATTTCCTCCATATATCAGAAACTTATCCTTAGTACCTTTAAGATACTTTAGGATATGTTTAATGGCCATCCAATGGTCATTACCTAGATTGGACTGATATCTACTGGTCACACTAAATGCGAAGCTGATATTAGGCCTAATATATAACATAGCATACATGATGCTGCCCAAACACGAAGCATAAGGCTGATTAGACATTCTAATCTTCTCATCTTCTGTTTGTGGACACATTTTTTTGAAAGATGAAGGCCATTTCTGAACGGTATATTTATTGTCTTACAATCATCAAAATTGTACCTTTCTAAGATCTTATTTATGTACGTTGATTGGGATAACCCAATAAGCTTCATTTCTCTATCTCTATAGAGTTTTATGCCTAAGACATATGAAGCTTCTCTCAGGTTCGTCATAGAGAAATTCTTACAAAGGTAAGCTTTAACGCCCTGCATCATCCCGATATCATTCCCAATGATCAGGATTTCATCAACATAGAGAACTAAAAATACCACCATACTCCCACTGGCCTTCTTATACATACATTATTCTTCCAAATTCTTGAGAAAACCAGACAATTTGATTATCTCGTCGAATCGAATATTCCAACTTCGTGAAGCTTGTTTAAGTCCATAAATGAACTTCTTAAGCTTACATACCATGCCCGAGTTTTCGCTGGACATAAAACCTTTCGGTTGTTCCATATAAATTTCTTCGTCAAGAAATCCATTTAGAAAAGATGTTTTGACATCCATCTACCAAATCTCGTAATCATGGTAAGCAGCAATAGACAACAAAATCCTCATAGACTTCAGCATCGCAACTGGCGAAAACATTTCATCGTAGTCGACACCAGGTCGCTGCGTGTAACCTTTAGCTACCAGTCGGGCCTTAAAGGTTTCAATCTTTCCGTCGGGCCCGTGCTTCATTTTGTAAACCTTTTTACAACCGATATGAATAATTTCTTCAGGAAGCTGAACCAAGTCCCAATGTTGATTCAGATGCATAAAGTCTAACTCTAATTTCATGGCCTCTTGCCACTTCACGAAGTCGATGTCCAACATCGTTTCTCTATAGGTATAAGGGTCAGTCTCTTCAACTAAGAGAACATCAAGACTCATTTCTTGTATCAAATACAAGCGTTCAAGAGGTCTAGATAACATTTCGGACTTACGGAGTGTGGGTAATGAAGGTTTTTCATCTATTTGAACTTCAGGTTCCTCCGTTGGTTCGTTGGTCTCAAATTGTACTTCATCAAGTTCAACCTCTCTATAATTACCTCATTCAGACAAAAATTGTACCTCTAGAAATTTTGCGAAGCGAGCTACGAACACATTTCGATGCTTGGTATCATAGAAAAAATATCCTTTCGTATTTGAAGGATATCCAACAAACCTAAATTTTTACCCTCGAGGCAAAAGCTTATTCTACTGAGCCACCCTGACGTATGCAGGACAGCCCCAAGCCTTAACATAATTAAGATTCGATTACATACCGATACATATCTCATACGGAGTCATATGAACAACTTTAGAAAGAATATTATTCAAAAGATGAGCGGAAGTTAAAAGAGCATAACTATATAAGTAATAGGGCAAATCTATAAAACTCAACATAGATCGGACCATATCCAATAATGTCTGATTTCTCATCTCAGACACTCCATTTTGTTGTGGAGTACCCGGAGGAGTATATTGAGCGAGAATCCCATTCTCCTTTAAAAAATCAGTGAACTCTCCACTCATATATTAACCGCCTCGATCAGATCGAAGATATTTAATATATTGACCATTTTTTTCTACTTCATTTCAGAATTCTTTGAACTTTTCAAATGTTTTCAATTTTTGTTTCATCAGATAAACATAACCATATCGTGACACATCATCAGTAAAAGTAACAAATTATGAAAAACCACTGTGAGCAGTATGACTCATGGGTATGAGTTCCAATAAGTCAGTGGCTCGATGTCCCACACCAAAAAATGGGGTTTTGGTTAATTTACCACAAATCTAAGATTCACAAGTTGTATAAGGTTCAATGGTGAGATCATGATCAAACCATTCCTAACCAACTGGGTTAGGCGTCTCACGCCTATATGACCTAACCTCATATACCAAAGTTCAGTATTATTTATCTCAGATAGTTTACGTTCATTAATCATAGTATTCAAGATATCTCGAGAAATATGCAAAATATAATGACCATGCTCATTGGGACACTCAAGGATTTGAATATTATTTCTGTCATATAAATACAAGGAACAGGTCTTAATATTTACATGATATCCCTCTGTATCTAATACATAAAGTTATATAATATTAGCTACGCATCCTAGTATAACATATCAGTCATTTAATAAAATTCTTCCACTGGGTAAGGGAATCTCGCATAATCTCACTGTAACCGCATCCAGAGAGTCACCACTCCCGAATAACAATTGCATCTCTTCAGATTTCAGCCGTCTACTTTCCTTCAACAGCTGTAACGAATTGAAAATGTGAACAGGACAAGCAGAATCTAAAATCCAACTAGATGTAACAGCTTCACAAGCTAAGGAGATATCAATAATAGGAAAAATAAAAGTACCTGATATCGACGCTCTTTCCTTCCTGATATGGGCCAGGTAGTCTGGATTATTCCACTTCCAGTGCCCGATCTTGCTGCAGTGGTGGCATTTGTCTTCAGAAGCTCTTTTGGGCTTCGTTATCTTACTTTACGAATGAGCATTGGAACCCTCATTCTTCTTTCCCTTTGTCTTTTTCCTTTTCGACTTGAAGTGGGAAGAAGTGGAAAGTGAAGTGGGTTTCGGAGGGCGAGTCGACACTCCCTTCCCTAAATCCTCTTCTGCCGGGAGAATCATCCTATGCAACTCATGATAAGAACAGTGAATCTTGTTCATATTAAAGTACATCACAAACTGGCGATATGATACCGGGAGCGAACCAAGAATGGCACTCCGTCCCAGAGTATCATTCAGAGGGAAAACACTTCGCCTCAATTGCTCGATCGGATCGATCAAATGAATCACATGTGTGGTCACAACCTATCCCTCAACAAGTCTTGAATGGAACAGTTCTATTACAACTCTATGAACCAAGACTTGTTCTTGATTCATGAACGATTCCCGAAGTTGTATCATCATACTGTATGAGTCAGGCATATCAAAATATTACCTCTTGAGTTCCGAAGCCAGTGAACTGAGTATATATGATTTAACTCTTAAATCATCATCTTTCCATCTCCGGAAATTCCCAAGTTCCTCCGGTACCGCATCTTCAGATACAACAAGGGGCAAATGACCCTTTAACACATATCCTAATTTCTCATACTCGAGGACAATCCTAAAATCTAAGTCATAGTCTACGAAGTTCTCAGTGTCTTTAAGCTTATTCGTATCCAACTTACGAGCAAATGGGTTGTTCGAAGAAGCCACCAACGCAAATCCATCACATAGATAGCGAAAAACGGTTAGCAGATAAACAGTTACATATAATATCAAAAAAGCTTTAAATAGATCATGGATTTTTAATCTAAAAATGCCCCTCCCACTATTTAATGTAAAACTGTAATCCCCAAACAGAATACAAAACTTTCAATAATGAAATTAAATACAATAGTGAAAAGTGGACCCCATGAATATATTTCAGCTTACAGCTGTGGCACGTTCTCGCCTACGTATATTCATTAGGTAGACAACTCATTGTCAATCACTCACCAATGACTTCTGGGTTCCGGTCCTGATCGTTTCTCGTTGTGACAACTTTGGCACGTTCACAAAGAGGCGTACAAAGGTTAAACTTGTCAATGATAAATTCAAGATACTGGCGTAACGCTGACATATTTGGCACGTTCAGGATTCCGCTTTCGCTTGAATTTACCTAATATCATAAATATATCCGGTATAAATAAATTCCTATCGGCTATATCCTCATAGCTTTGGCACGTTCTGGATATAGTCGTTGAATATTTATCTATAAGCTGAATTGATAAGAAGAACCAAGAAATATGTATCAAACACATATTAATTATTAAACCTTATTTTAAATAAGGATTTCCACAAAATATGTTATACACTTTATTTTAATCAAATTAAATAAATTTATGCATGCAGAAAGTAAAGATTATATTAAATATCAAATTTAAAGGGCTAATCATATCATGGGTTTAGAATTAGACTCGCTCTGATACCATTTTTTTGGGGTTTCAGGTGGTATTACTGGGTAACGCACTGCAGAACGCGAAAAATCAAAATTTTCTAATATCAATAATTTTTCTTGGTTAATTAAAATAAACTATTTTATTCTAATTATTCAATACTCAAAAATTTAGTTTTACCCAAAAATCTAGAATTTCATCAAATTACCATGAAACCCCAAAACTTTGCATTTGGATTATCTTAGTCCTAATTAGTCAAATACAAATTTAGGTAATTTTCGATCACTACCAAAATGATTATACATGTCATATATATCAAAACACAATTCACACACAAAATCCCTAATTTTTTCAGAAATTGCCGAGAGGACCAAAAATTGTTGATTTTGTTCATTTTGGTCATAGTTTGTAAATACTGTAGGGGTTTTAGGGGCTAAATCCGGTAACGTAGCGGAAACGGTGGAAAATAAAATTTTCCGATTTCAAAATTTTTTATCGGATTAATTAAATAAACATATTTATTTAATTATCCCATAATCAAATTATGAAATAAAATTCAATAAATCATATTTAAGTGAATTTACCGAATTGCCCTTACACTTGGTATTTTGTTCATTTTAGTCCAAAATTGTTCAAATCAATTTTGGATGATTCTAAATCATTTCTAAGATGAACTTAACATGTCCCAAATGTCAAAACACCTAGAGCAACAAAAATCCCAAAAATGCCTCACTTGGCCGAGAGCCTCTCTAGGTGGCCAAGTGTGCATTTTGCACTTCCATGCTTCAAGACACATCCAAATGAAATCCAATCAACATGAAACTTTATATGCATCATATACACATCCTTATACACAACATAATGAAAATCCCCAAATTTGGATGAGATCTTAAACCCTAATTTTTCAATTTCTTCAAATTGGACAAATTAGACCAAATTGGTTAAATCAATTACTTCAATCATCATTCTTCCATCCAACCAAAGTCTCAACACAATGAAACAACTCTAGATCAATCTAGGTCATCTAAGAGTGGGTCAACAACTCTAGATTAGCAACAAAGTTCCAAAACCTTAAAAGAATACTTATACTACACTAGTCACAGCTTCCATCATTATACATGCTCAACACTTTCATCAAACATTTATCCATCAAAAACACAAGAATAAAGAATAGAAAAACTCAAGAACATCACAAGATGTTGCCCACAACAAGAGGAACAAATTACTGTCTAATGGAAGGTTGGAAATACTTAATATTTTCCAAGCTTTTCCTTGATTTTCTTTTCTTTTCTCTCTACCTTTCTTTGTCTTCTTTAATGGAGTTTAGGTTAGAAAGTGTATTAGGTTATTTACAAATGAAATGAAAAAACATAAATACTTGTATCATAATAGCCTTGGCCGAATTTGCCAAGCAATACAACAAATTTATTTCAATTTCATTTGCAATTTCATTTAATCAACTTGTTAAATATCTAATAAACACTTTAAGATATTTTAATTAAGTCAACAAAGGCAACTAAGCCTTAAAAACAAATATCTAAATCTTAAGATATTTATATTTTAATTAATTTAATCATTTAACAATTAAATAATTAATTAATTATTAAATACAAATATATTAAATATATGTATTATATTTACATTAAATATTAAATACATATATACATTTATGATATTAGTCAGATATCTCAATTTGACTATTAATTAATGTGTATTTAAATTAATCAAGTATTAAATGTAAATACACAATAATTAAGGAAATGACTATCGGGTCCCTAGCATGTATTTTGCGTTTAACCTTTAATGACTTTATAAATAATCAACATTATTTATAAGTGTTGCTCTAGTGCTCTACGAGTATATTTCATTATTGAGACTCTCTAGATTCAGGTATATCCGTCACGAAATCCAATTTCGTGTCCATAATTTATCCACCCGTAAATTATGACGATCACGGATAAACTCGCTGAATCATACAGGTCGAGGTCATGGCAAATGTATAATTCCTCCGTCACAGGTATCCGGATAAATCCCAGAGATATAGATGTAAACGTCAAATCTCTATAGGGATTATCCAGTCGACTATTCTATTAGCAATCTCAAAAGAATGTTTAGAACTAGCTTCTAAACTTTACCACGGGCCCATGGTTTTTATCTGATTGCTAATCATATGGACTACCTATGCTCTGGTACACAGAACTGACGGATCCTATCTTGATTCACATAGGACACCCTGAGGATCTATCTACACCCAACGAACATGTGGAGGTCTGATCTAAATAGATCGGTGACGTGACTGCCATCTAAGTGTAGAAGATGTCTCATGTGCCCACAATGGCATCTCAAGTCTAAGAATCACAAGTGCTACTCAACCCGAGAAGATTCTTATTGACGTTGGTGTACCATCCATTAAGAATCTTCGGTGAGTCGTTCAGTGTTTATCCGCTATAAACACCTACACGTCTATACTAGTCTCCAAGACTTATGGTTCATTGAGAAACCATTGGAATCATATATTCTAGTATACGACATGTACCGGTCTCAACGAGTTTACTTACTGACCAAGTAGTGTAAACCTTGACCAGGAACCGTCTGAGAATGACAACATCATGATACAACTCAATGTCAGTTGCGACGCTTTTGCAACTGTACCATGACTAGTCATTCTAAGGTCATTACGTCTTTACCATATATAAGATACATTATATTAGAGACTGCATATATTATTCATAATAATAATGTTTTACAGAATTATTCAAAAGAAATATAACCGGGAATTGGCGCTCTGAGCGCCAACCCCAACAAATACAAGCTTAGATGATTTCCAATCAACACCAAAATGATTTGTATATCTTATATACATCATAATACAACACATATGAAAAGCCTCAATTTTGGTTGAGGTTAAAACCTTAATTTTTCAATTAATCAAATTAAAAAATTAACCAAAATTAATACAATCCAACACTTTAATCTAATCTCTACAACACCAAAAAAGTCTCACCACTTTGAAACAACTCAAGAATAATTCTAGGTCATCAATGAGTGGCCTAACAACTCTAGAATGACAACCAAGTCATCTAATGACCAAAAGTGAGCTTATTAACACATTACAAGCTTTTTTTTTAATTACATACATGCAAACATCTTTTATTAGAGCTTCCAACATCCTTATTACAAAACTAAAAGGGTAAAAAAAATAACCAAGCATCATATGTTGTAACTAAGAACTATTGAAATATTTTTCTAGTTGGTGAAAAGTTGAAAAAACTTAAAAATCTTGAAGTTTTCTAAAAAAAACTTACTTTGTTCTTCACTTTTTTCTCTCAACTTTTCTTTTGTAATATTTGGAGGCGTAACACTTAATTAAGGAAATGAAAAAACAAAACCCTTAAATACTTAGGGTTGGCCAAAAATTGGACAAGAAAAAGAAAAAAGATATTTTCCAATTTTAATCAAATTAAAGAAGTCAAACTCAATTTGATAACATTTTCTTTAAATGAAAAAGTCAAATACTCACACTTTAATCATTTCCAAATTTAAATATCAACTTAGATATTTTATATTTTAATTACTTTAATTATTTAATAATTAAATAATTAAATAATTACTTAAATATAAATATCTAAATATATGTATTATATTTACTTTAAATAATCCAAATACATATATTAATTATATATGTCAAATATCATAATTTGATAATTAATTAATATGTATTTGATAAAATCATATATTAAATACAAATACACATTAATTAGGAAATGACCGAAAAATCCCTATGTATGTATCTTTCGTTTAACCGTTAAATGATTTATAAATAATCATATTATTCATAAATATTGCCATAGTGCTCTACGAGTATATTTCATTAGTGAGACTCTCTAAGTTCAGGCATATCCGTCACGAAATCAAATTTCGTATCTATAATATACCCATCCGTAAATTATAACGACCACAGATAAAGGCGCTGAACCATATAAGTCGATGTCATTTCATACGTATAATCCCTCTGTCATAGGTATCCAGATTATTCCAGAGATATAGATATAAACATCAAATCTCTATTGATATAACCTCGTCGACGTTTGTATTAGTAATCTCTTAATAGCAATTAGAACTCATTTCTACAGTGTACCACAGGCCCATGGATATAACGGATTGCTAATCCCATATTGAATACTTGTGCTCTGTACACAGGATTGACAGATCATTTCTTGACACACACAAGATATCCTAAGGATCAGTCCACACCCAATGAACAAATAGGGGTTTGACCTCAATAGGTCGGTGACATGACTGGAATCAAAGTGTGGATGATATCTCATATATCTATAGTAGTATTTCAAGTCAAAGAATCACTATGCTACTCAACCAGAGAAGATTCTCATTGACGTTGGTGTACCGTCCATTAAGAATTTTCGGTGAGTCGTTCAATATTTATCTGATGTAAACATCTACATGTCTATACAAGTCTGCAAGTCTCATGGTTCATTAAACAACCATTGGAATCCAAGATTCCAATATACGACATGTACTGATCTCAACGGGTTTATTTACTGACCAAGTAATGTAAACATTGACCAGGAATAGTTTAAGAAATGATATTGTTATGATACAACTCAATGACAGTCGCGGCCTTTTTTCAACTGTATCATAACCAATCATTCTAAGGTCATTTACTGTTTATTTTATTCATAATAAAATATTTACATAAGTATTTACAGAGAAATACATAAAAAATTGGTGTTACGAGACCAACCCTCGCACTTTGATCCACATAAAACTCTATCACAGACAAATTATTTATTTACTTCTTGTAATATTGTTGTATCATGGTGATCAATGAAGCAAACAATGGTTGTAGCTTTTTCGAAATATTCAGAAATACTTGCTATCCATGAAGTAAGTCGTGAATGCAATTTATTAAGATCAATGAAGATAATATTGTTGCATTTCACAAATTAAAGGAGATTATATAAAATGTGATCGAACTAAGAATATATCACCAAATTCTTTTATACACACGAACTTCAAAAGGGTGGTGATATAAATATTCAGCAAATACGCTCAAATGATAGTATTGTGGATCTATTTACAAAAGCTCTACCAACTGCAACATTCAAAAAAAATGATACACGAAATTTGGGATGCGTCAACGCAAAGATTTATGTTAAATTTTTGAAATACATACAACAAGATGAGAGAAAGCATACTTATTGGGGGCATATACTTAATATGTTGTACTCTTTCCCTCCCTAGGTTTTTATCCCATTGGATTTTTCGTAATAAAGTTTAATGAGGCAGTTTTTTGTGTAATAACATCCAAGGGGGAGTGGTATAAATAAAATAAAATGATGTGGATGTTCATAACTTACAACTCTTAGTCTCCCCACTAACAACTATTTGTCAACTTATAACTCCAAAGATATTATGATGCATGATCATCCATTTTATTAATTATTTATTTTTATGTTATGATCATGTAATTATAAAATGAGAGCTTATCTCTATATTTCTACACACTTTAAAATGAATAAAATTTCTCTATAGTTTATGTTCTCGTTTGTTCTCTCTCCCTTTTACTTTTTCATTGTATTATTCATGATATTTTTCTATTAGATAAATCTAGAAATAAATAGATTTAATTTAAAAGTGAAGATTGATGAGATAAATTAAATTATTCCTAAGTAAAAACCTTTAAAATTTAAAGCCCAATAACTTCTCATGAACCGCTGGGAACGGGAAAATTGACCAAAGCCAGAGGTATCCGCATTTATATTTGAGTAGTAATATATGTGGTTGATGAAAATAATTATAATTTTAAACCAATTAGAATAATTTACATATAAAAAATTATTTAATTAAATTAAAATTTTGAATTAAAATCACAGTTTAACTGTTGTTATTCTACATTGAATGAGTACTCATGAAGTACAATTATTATTATTGTTTATATTTTTATTATGATTTTTTTGAACAAATGGAACAAAATCACCTGTCAATTATTATATATATATTTTAAATAAATAAAAAATATATTGAAAAAATGAAAAAAATAGGGTAATCCGGAATCAGACCGCAACTGATAAATAAGATACCATGTTTAGTTGAATATGTTTCAATTCTAAAATATTAGAAACCGATTTTTTTCGGATAAATTTCGATTCCACTCAGAACAAGAACCAGAACCGAAATCAATTTCACTCACCCCTATATTTTAGTGTATTTTAACTTGTATATAAAAGTGGAAGGTGATGAGATGAGTTACCTATTCTTGAGTGAAAAGAAAAACCTTTAAAAATTAAAGCCCAATAAATTCTTCTGAACCGCTGGGATCGGGGAAAATAGTAGGGGTGGGCGCGGTTCGGTTTGGTTCGGTTTTTACTAAAAATCGAACCAAACTATATTTTACGGTTCGGATTTTTTACCTCTCAAACCAAACCATTAAATAACGGTTTGGTTCGGATTGAAAATTTTTTAAACCAGCGGTTTACGGATTGGTTCGGTTCAGTTTACGGATTATTATATTTAAAACAAATTTTCATCCATTTAAGTGAAGACAAAAAAAAAAAAAATTAGTCTATCCAACAAATAGTATGAAGTGCTAGGGTGTAAGCTGTGACTCCAGGGAACACATGCACTCCATTAAGGATTGAAAAACGAGGCACAATTAATTCTTGTATTTTTTAAAAATTACCTTGAATAATGATGTTACCATCATTCTAATTAAGAGACAAATCCAACATCTTACTTCAAGAATAATGATGCTACCATAAAACAAAAAATTTAAGAATAAAAGTATTAACAAATAAATTGAAGAATAAAAGTATTAACAAATAAATATATTAACAAAAAATTAAAGAATAAAAGTATTAACATACTAATAAAAAGAAAACATAGAATAAAATAAAAGAAAAATACAATTTTTTTTTTATAAAAATATATAATTTTTTAATTATAACGGTTCGGTTCGGTTCGGTTTAACAGGTGCGGTTCGGATTAGCTCCTGAACCGAACCGTAAACCGTTTGGGGTGGGCCAATCCGAACCGCAAACCGAACCGTTAGAAAAAAAACCGTAAATTCGTCCGGTTTGGTTCGGTTTGCGATTTGGTTCGGTTCGGTCGGTTTTTTTGCCCACCCCTAGAAAATAGACTAACGCCAGAGGCATCTGCATTTGTATTTTTATTATAATTTTTTTTTTATTTCTTTGTTTTTCCTTGATCAGAGATAATTAATGCTGTTGAAAATGGTGGAGATGCCATTGGCGGAGCCACTTCAGGCCCGTGGGGGCAGTTGCCCCCACTGGGCCCACTAGTTTTTTTTTTTTTTTTAAATTATATATATATATATATATATATTAATATTAGAAAATATAAATAATTAAAAACACACTCATAAATACATTATTTTTAATTTGTTGAGTTGTATTTTTTTAATATAATATGTAGGTCCAAGCCCAAATTAATTAAAAAAATCCAATACATTTTTATATCAATCTTATTTTTAAACATATCTAAAATAATTATATTTATTTATATGTGTATAGATAATTGACTATTTTTATTTTAAATCCACTCATTATGTGTTTTTCCATTTACAAAAGAATAAGGATTTCATTACATTTAAATAAAAATAAATATGTTTATACTTTTTTTTTTTGGAAGTTACAAACTACTATGTTTATACTTAGGTTTGGTTATTGATATTCTAATTTTTGATATATTTGTAGTGATTCTTTTACTAAACCACGCCTTATATAGTTTTTATGTATAAAATATTCACATATTAATATAAATATAATTATTTTGTATATATTTTTTGTATATTTATTTTTTATTTATAGTTGTTCAAAGTACAAATGTTGCGTTTTTTAGCACTAGACTTTTAATAATTTAATTAAAAAAGTGGTCAAATCTATAGTAAATTAGCGGAAATTAGTAATTATACTACATAAACTTAACATACATAATTTTAAAATAATTTCTTACTTAAATTTTTTAGGATAAATTGGTATTTTTAGAAATTATGGATAAAAATATAATTTTGAAAATTTTGGGTTAATTTATAAGTTTAGAAACTAAGGGCTATTTCATAATTTTCAAAAGTATAGGGATCATCTTGTAATTTCAAAAAATATGTATGAATTCATTATATAATTTTGATAAGAAAAATTTTTTGCCCCCAGTGACTGAAATTTCTGGATACGCCATGGAGATGCCTATTAAACTTTTCACACATGAGAGCTGCTACTTACGCCAAGCATGATATCATATTGTAGTCAAACTCAGTCACTCAGCACTGGCACATCGACGAGGAAGAAGAAGAAGCAGAAGCAGAAGCAGAAGCAGAAGATGAAGAGATTTATTACACTTTTGCTTTTGTAGTCTCCATGCACATTTACAGACCAAAACCCTCGTTGCTCGTGTGAATGCCTGCCAATCTGAGTCCGTAACAGATAACTTCTTTAACAAGCCAAAGCTAATAGATTATAAGATCCTATCATCATCACTTCACTATTACTATGACCTCACCTAAGCAAGCATTTATCGAAAAAAATTATCCTCTTCTGTTGCTTATTATACTTTCTTGAAATTCTTGAACTGGTCACCATTTATTGCTATTTCCATGCTAAAAGTTTTCCTTCTGCTTCTGCTAACAAGTTTCAAGCGTCATGATTTGCTTTGCTAATAAATGAAACGACGGTGGATGGTACGTATGACATGACGGTGCCAGCATGGTCATAGAGATGGCTGCATCAAGGGATGGGATACAGAAATTCATATCAGGATTCGGACGAGGAAATCATCTCACATCATCTCATCCTAATTATTATTTGAGATGAATAAATTATCATGAATTTTTTGGATATTTTCAATTGTAACGAAAAATCGTCTCGAATCCTAAATCTAGTGGTGGGAGATACAAAATTCCGATAAATTTTTTAAGTTAAAATTTTGGATTTGGAAAAAAAAAATCATCTTAAATCCCCACTCAATTTTTTATTCGGGACGATATTTTGATCGAAAATTTCATGAATAAAAAATAATCCTAAACCAAATGTTATAGAATCTCAATCAAAATATTGCTCTCTCTGCATTGTAACGGCTGAAGTGGGTTTTAATTACAGATAAGGCCCTTTAGATTTAGGAGGGATGGATAGATCCAGCAAACGCCATTAAATTCGTCTAGCAATGGTCAAACAAATTACACAACGCAGTAAAAAGTGAAGAAACCCTCTGCCACGTCAGAGATTAAAGGCATGCGTAAGCGACCAGTACGGATGACTTAGAGGTGAGTTTCCTCCGAGGCTGACGTGAGATGATGAGAATCTGATCATCCAACAACACTTTGACACGTGGCCGGACTGACTCACGGCCCATGTCCTGCCATTTTTTAGTACAATTATTTATAGTGGAAGGTTAATGAATTATTTGTAATTAATTTGTTTTAACGTATTGTAATGTCCCAAGTCCAGTGTAATTGCTGAATTTGGTCTTCTAAGCAGGCAGCGTATCTATTACGACTTATAATGTATGTCATACAAATAAGAGAGTGATTTAATACTATTATAATACCCCATGTGTGTACATATTATAATGCCCAAGTGCATATATATATTTAAAATTTGGTGTCTTCAATAATTGTATATTGTAATATAATGAGAAAAACTTATATAAGATATGTTTAATAGATTTGATTCATCTAATGAATACATAATTGTTCGTGCAATTTTTAATACACGTGTAAGGTTCCAAACCTCCTAAGATACCATCCCAAAAAGGGGTGATTGATTCTAAGAAAATGCCTCCAATGGGCACAAGCACACAGATTACAGCCCTAAAGATTACAAAGCTAAGAATTTAAACCACTTGCTCATTTTGAGTATTTTTCTCATTTTTCCTTTCTCTTTTGTTACGCCTGAGCCTTTTATAGTGCACGGTCCCGCTAATTGCTCAAGCGGTTTTGCTGTCTTCAACCCATTAAACCCCCCACATTTCATGTTCGTATGTAACTGTTGGATCATACGTGCAACTGCTGGATCGTGCGTGTAACTGCTGAGTAACTTACTAGATCATGGGGATTACTGCCAGTCTATGTAATAACCTACTTATGACCAGCCAAACGCATGGTACCTTCGCATATTCGTTATTCTTTCATCGTTCTTTGCTTGTTGTTCGAATAGCCCTGAGTTGAATCTTTATGGGTCAATTCCTTCTCCATTCTTCGTCCAAAACGACGTCATTTTTTTTTCGTCCTTAGATACGTCATGCCTTTTCGTCCTTTGATATGTCATGCTTTTTCATCCTTTGATCTTTTTTTTTTCTGTTGACAATTGTCCCCCAAATACGCCTTGATCGTTTTGAGAGATGAGACTGATCCAGTATTTCTTAGTCAAGCATGTAAAGTTGGGTTCATGCCACTGGCCGCTTTACTGGTTCGGTCTGCTGACCTTTCGCCTTCATTTCTTGCTGCCATTTGCGCATTTCGAGGCCCGTTGTTTACATTCCCCATGCAGATCCATCGCTTTTCCGATTGATGTGTGATAAGCGGAAAATATATCAATATTTACCGCCCATTTTACTTAATATTTTGTATAGTTTCTCGAGTTTTGTGAATATTTTAATGTGTTTTGTGTTATTTTGTAGATAAATAAGATTTCAGGACTTTCACGTCGCGATGCGCACAACTTACGCGTCGCAACGCGCCTCAGTTACTATACTGTCGACACTCGTCATCGCCACATCATCGCCACGTCATCACGTGAGTCATCATCACATCAGTCAATAATTCAGCCTGATGACAAGTCATCACTTACGTCATCATGACGTCAGCACAATAATTCAGTTTGCCAACACGCGTCATTCCTTACGTCAGCATAATAATTCAGTTTGTCGACAGCCGTGTGACACGTGTCAACATCTCGTCAAAGCCGCGTGCCACGTGTCAAGCATCGACGCGCGTCATGATGTGCAAGCTTCACGCGTTGCGACGAGCAGAGTCAAATTTGCCTATAAATTGAGGCCGATTCCATTTGAAAAATTCATACTTTCTTCAAGGGATTTCCTTAAGAATACTAAGAAGATAATATCTTGTTTGTTTATTTACAGCTTTCTTGTATTTAATTTTTATTTTAAGCAATAAATCTTTCTTTATTTTACTTTAAAGTATGAGTAGGTAACTTTTTTTCTGCTGGGGTGAAAGTTAAAGCTTTTATTATTATAATTTAGATTAATCTCCCTTAGTTATATATAAATAATCTTAAAACCTGACTTAATGAGATATCGTTTTTATGGTCGGTTGGAATTAATAAAAAATCTGACTTAATCAGGATACCGCCTATATGATCGGTTGGTAATGTAATGAAAATTTATATATTATAATAAGAGAGAATTCTAAATTAGAAGTAATAAAAATGGATCCCCTAACCCCAATATTTTATTTTATTATTTTATTTGACCTTTTTAATTTTCAAGTTTGTTTTATGTTGTTTTATATAATTATGTCTTTAATAATCCTAGATATGTGTTGTAACTAAATAACGTATCTAGGGTTGTGATGAATTCCAATATCATTGGTTTATAAGTTGGTTATTTTGTGTCTTGGATAATATACTGGTTTATTTATTGAGTCTTAATCTTAATATTTCGTATTAACTGGCCACTAATAAGATTAATTTGGTAAAGTTAAAATGAACTTGACGAATGGATTTTAGGTTTCAGCCTTAGAGACTCAATAGCTCACGATCTCACCTTAGATTAAAATTCCCTTAGGTAGATTTCCTTCCAAGATAGACATATACCTGTCGGGCGAGGGTAGCCACAATTGGAACTTAATCTTAATGAATTCAGGTAACTTGGTTAACATAGACATATGATTAATTGGGTTACTTTGGGTGTTTGCATCTGACCATCGACAGAGGCTTTTGCATATTTTCGTGTTCCAGGTTAATAAATCGATATATTGCACAAACATGAGATAATCACTTCATCTTTATAAGATATTGGAAAGATTCAAATCCCTAGATAGTTTTATAATATTAATTTTTCCTTTAATTTACTTTGGCACTGTTTTATTTACTTAATTTAGATAAAAATCACCATCCAATCTACAATCAATCAATTAGATACTCGTAGACATTTAAATTCAATAAATTAATAGCTTAGGTTTTTAAGTCCTTCTGGGATCAATATTCTTATACTACTTAAACGATATGTGCGCTTGCGTTACGTGTGTGTTTATCACCGATCAATGTGTGACCTTTCCAATCACGTTTTATCTGAAACCATCATTGCATCAATTAATGTGCCGATTTTCGCATCACATTGGTGTCACATCTCATCTGGTACTGTCTCTCCATTTTCCCGCTCTTTCATCTGCCTCGAATTGGATCGCGCCACATGTCTTAGTGCGAAAATTATGTTTTTACTATATAAACCCATCTCATCTCTTTTTAACGTTTTACCTTCTCTCATATTTTTCACTGCTCTCTTTGCAAATCCCTTCACTTACCTGCCATGGCGTCTTCATACTCTGCTCCCAAAAAGAAAAACACCTCGACCTTCAAAGATTATCAGGCCTCTTTGGATGACCCTTCGGTTAGCGTATTTGGGGTCCACACTCTTGATGAAACCCACGAACTGTGCTCTCTCAGCCTCATTTTTATTAATGATGATGTTATTGTCACAGCTCCATTGCCCCAACTATTCCCTTCTATTTCTAACCTGCCCTTTTCAGAATCTTTGAACATTTCTCCTTTGAATCAGTTTAACCTCATTCGTACCTGGCCCATTCTTCGTTCGAGAACCGATTTCAGCGCATGAAGTCGCATGTTGACACCCGTTCTTTCCTCGAAAATAGTGATATACTCTCTCTCACAGAGCTTTCCCTTGAATTGCCCCATTTTGATCGAAATCTTTTCCATATATCGCTGTTTTTTTATTCTTCCGATTATAATGTTTTCCTTTTTTTTTTCCAGCCCTTTGACTATTACATTGCGTGACTGGGTTGGCTCCCTTAGGTGCGACCATTTCTACCCATACTAATTTTCACTTTCCTCCTCCCCAAATGGACACTTCGTCATTCTCTTCTTATTCTGCATTCTTTCGTGCATTCTTTAAGTTAGCCGGTCCGGTCTCGGTGTTGGAGCGTACCGCTTTCATTCATTACTGGTTTGTGAATACATCATTTGTGTGCCTAGTCAGAAATCTGTGGCGGGTTATCTTCCTATTTCTTCGGACGTTGCCAATGGCCGTCCTTTGGATCTGTGCTCTTTCTTTTTGGCTGTCGTTTACCGAGGCCTAGACATTCTTAAAAAAAAACTACGGTCCTGCTCTTCACACATCACTTCTGGTCCTATTTGGCTCGTCCAACTTTGGCTCAGGGCTTATTTCCCTGTTTTTGGTTCCATTGAGTCAAATCGTTCATTTCCTTATGCTGACATTCTATTTGCCCCATTAGGGCCAACTCATCTCCTTTCTCGTACCATTTTCGATTATTTTTATGCCATTTCTTAGATCTTTTTTTTCCTTTTTCATTGGGAGATATCCCATCATTCATTCACGAGCTTCCTCAGTCAGATGGAGATGAATTGGTCAATCGCATCTGGCGCAAATTTGTATGTACCCATGATTTGATTCACGATATCCTGACTGGGGCTAATGGTAAATCTGAGGTAGAGGTCTATTCTCCCAACTTTTTCGCTCGTTAATTCGGCCTTGTCCAAGGATGACCCTTTCCATTATTCTACTCTTGCTCTACTCTAGTAGAACGCTTCAAAGTTCTTTCACTCTCAGACATCGACCAATGTTTGTCCGAAGTGCGAACCTTATTATCTTTTTTTTTTTGCGACTCTGTCTCCCTTTGTACATCCGTCCATCCTCTTTTTGACTTTTTTGGCCAGCGAGCCGTGAAAGGCTTTTTTCTCTGCCTTCTTCCATTGTCTTTTCCAACATTCCCTTTTCCTTTAAATCTTCTGAACCAGCTAGGCCAGAAAATTTCATTGAGAAAACTGGGGCGAAGAAAGCAAGTTCTAAACACCCAACCAAAACGAAATATTCTTCACCTGGTTATGGTTCTTATTTCGATGAGCCCGTGTTGCGTAGACGAGCTAAGGTGTATATATATATATATATATATATTAAATTTTTATTCTTGTTTCCTTGTATAGGCTTCCAGGACTGAACAATCGTCCGACATGGCCGCGCCGGTTCAAACCTCATCCCCCAAAATCCCAATCGTTCAACACCCTTCAGAGGAGGGTGAGGCTGCGGAACACCCAACTATCAGGGTAGATCCCCAAGGTACGGGGTTAAATATAGTAATGGGAAGTGGGGACCCGCACATAGAGGAGATTTCGATGAACAACCCCTTTTTCGAATATCATCCATTGCACACTCTCGTCCCCCTTGTGCAAGAGCCGGATGATGAGCTTTCTCAACTCCATCCTGAGCAGGTTATACCCTTGATTCATAGGTGGATTGCCTCGGAAATTGAGGGGGTGCTATAAGGACATAGATGGCCTGTTCAGTCTGGCCGAATTGGATATGTTGGAAGAGGCTAGGTCCTTTTTAAAGGTGGATATCGTTAGACGAATATATGAAGATATTGAGGTTATATATGTTACTGATTCTGACTCTTCTACAGAAACCCAGACCCAGTCATCGGGTAGACCAACCTATTCCCCCTTTGATCCTCCATTGCATCGGTCTCATTCACCCGAACGTGACCTTCGACCATCATCCCATATTTCTCCACCATTATCTCCTCGGCCAATATCTCTTATTCCTCCGCCATCATCTCCTAGGCGATGGTCCATATCACCTCCCGATGACGTTCCTGTGACGACCGCAGATAAACCTTCCAGTTCCAGTTTTGTGCCCGAAGCTATAAGTATTTCTCTTCCTCTTGCATAACTACCTTGGTATTCATTTGCTAACCTTTTTTTTATAAATAGGTGCCCGATCTGTTTATGCAATCAGTCCATGACATTTTGGACCGTCTCGATCGGCTGGCCTCTACTTCGTCTCAACCTCCCTTATCCTCAGCGCGAGTAACCATGGACTTGGAGCCTCTTTAGGAAGTCTTTCGTCAATACACATCATTCACCTTATTGGACATCGGTCAGGCTGCTCTGTCAGAGAATATGCTTAAATTATAAAGAGTTTCCTCTGAGTTGTGTCGGCTGTTGGCTTCTCCTATTTTGCCTATACCAGTGGAGAATCAGCTCTTCCTTCAAGACTTGCAGAATGAAGTAGCGGCCCTCATTCCTCGTTATCAATGTATACATAGCCAGAAGGTCGGGTTTCATTCTTTAGTGGCAAAGAAAGAACGGCTCCACGATTCCTTTAATGCTCTCTGCCAGTCCTTACGGGAAATCTTAAATGAAATGATGATTGAGGAGTCGGTATTGCTGGACTTAGAGCGACAACTATGGGAGATCCAGCGTCTTATTGAGGAGAACCGTATAAGAAAACAGGCCAATATGAAGGCCGTTGCTGCGGAATTAGAGGAGGTGAACACATCTTTGGCAGAGTATGAAGACTTGGCTCAAATTGACTTTGAAAAGATCCTGGCCGATCTAACTGCAGCTGATAGGGAGATGCAGAAGGAGTGACATCAGTTAAGAGAGGTATTTGCGGTTTTGAAGGACAAGGTATTTACTGAGGACGTCCGATGGCCACAGTCTAATAACTGATTTTGTAATTTATTTATTTATTGCTAGGACGTTGCATTGTCCATTATCCATGATTTTTTTAATTTATTTCGTTACTGCTAGGACGTTGCATCGTCCATTATCCATGAAATTTTTACATGATTTACTTATTTACGTGATTTTTATTTGGAGAACGCTACATTCTCATGTTTTCATAACAAAAGGCACATATTTTTTCAAGTACTTACCATTTATCGCTCTAACATGCATTTCTCCATTCAAATTCCTTAAATGATAAGCTCCCTTTGGCAACACGTTCTCCATCTCGAAAGGTCTATCCCAATTGGGTGACTATTTGCCATACACAGGACCTTTAGTATCCAATGGTAGTATTGTCTTCCATACTAACTCTCATTTCCTGAACAATTTAGCCACAACCTTCCGATTATACCCTTTGGCCATCCTTGCATTCTGTGCTTCCAAGCGATTGATGACATCACACTTAATATCATCTAACTCTAATAGATTTTGGATCATTTCTTCATTATAATATTCTTTCGTCAATTCCTCATGTAACGCCACTCTTGTAGATTTGATATTGACTTCAACCGGTAATACGGCCTCCTGACCGTATACTAGCTGGAATGGTGTGACCGAGGTGCTTGTTCTGGGCGATGTCCTATATGCCCATAAAGCTTGACTCAAGCATTCATCCCACTGCCTAGCATTGTCTTTTATCATCTTTTAAATCAAGCCTTTAAAGATTTTATTGGATGACTCTGCCTGACCATTTCACTGAGGGTAATATGGTGTAGCGTTTACTAACTGGATCCCATATTCGCTCAAAAAACACTTAACTTTTTCACCGTTGAGAGAAGTCCTAAGATCTACCATCAATATTTGGGGAATACTGAATCGATGAATGATATGCTCTATAATGAACTTGATGATTTGTTCTTGGGAAATTTCTATTACTAGGATTGCTTCCACCCACTTGGTAAAGAACTTTGTGGCGACAATGATAAACGTGTGCCTATTGCTAGATGCATGATATATTTTTCCTATCAACTCAATAGCCCATCCTATGAATGGTATTGATTTAATGACGGAGACCATTTCTGTTGCTAGCGCTCATTGTATGGGTCTATGTTTTTGACAAGCCATGCACCCCTTCGCATATACTATGCACGACTCTCCCATTTTCGGCCAAGAATATCCACTCCTTATGATTAACCACCTAATTTTTACTCCAGATTGATGGGCCCCACAGACCCCTTCATGCACCTAAGCCATAATGGTATTGGCCTATGACAATCCCACACACCTTAACAATAAACTATCTTGGCAATTTTTATACAATACATCCCATGATACCATGACCGACGTAAACACACACGTATAATGCAAACGCACGTATCATTCAAGTAGTATAAAAATATCGATCTCACGAGGACTTAATTCCTACTATTGTTATTAATTGTTAATACTATTTATTTAAAAGTATCTAATTATAGAGAGAAGAGAATGATTGCTTGATTGGATGGTTGATGTGGATTTTCTAAATAAATAATACACAAAGAAAATACTAAGAAAAATAAACAAAAAACAAAAAGATCTAGGGTTGTGACTCTAAACAATATTATTATAAAGATGAATTGATTCTCTTATATATGTGTAATAAATCAGTTTGCTAACCTGGAACACGAAATTATGCAAAAGCCTCTATCGATGGTCAGCTGAACATACCCTGTATAATCCAATTAAACCATATGTGTATGTTAACCAAATTACCTGGATTCATTAAGATCAAGTTCCAATTGTGGTTACCCCCACCCGACAGGTATATTCCTATCCTGTAAGGAAATCTATTAAAGGGTTATCTATCCTCAATGAAGATCGTGAGCTATTAAATCTAAAGCTAAAACCTAAAATCTCTTTTCCAAGTTCATTTTAAGTTTACCACATCAATCTTATTGGTGATCAGGCAACAAGAAGCATTAAGCTTAAGACTCAATAAACAAACTAAAGAATTACCCATTATATAATTAAATCAATTATTAAGCTTATTAATATTATGTTTCATCACTTCCCTAGAATAAAAATAAAATGCTGGGGGTTGGGGGATCCACCTTTACTATATCTAATTAGAAATCTCTTTTATTATAATACATAAATTATCTGTGATATTACCAACCGACCATATAAGTGGTATCCTCATTAAGTCATATTTTAATTAAGTCCAACCAGCCATAAAGGCGGTATCATTATTTGTCCATAAACCAGCCATATAGGCGGTAATTATCTGTCACCTAAAGACCGGCCATATAGGCGGTGTCACATTATGTCAAATAAATAAAACCAGCCATTAAGGCGGTAATCCTTTTAATTTGAATTATAATTAAGGGAGATTAATCTAAATTAAAATAATAAAAGTTTCACCATTCCCTAGCGAAAATCTAACTACAAAATATAAAAGAAAAGAAAAGAGAAGAAAAAGAAAAGAAACTACTACTATTACTGAAAATAAAAATGCATAAATTAAATACTGAAAATAAATACAAACAAGATGCAATCCTTAAATTCCTTACAAAAACCTAAGGAAAGCATGAGTTTTACAAATGAAATAGCTTGATATTTATAGGCAAAGAAAAGGCTTCCACCAATTTCTCCACTAAACACTCCACCAAACACTCCACCAAATAAGGCACCAAACATGGCACAAAAAACTATGTTTGGTGGAAGTTTGACAAATATTTATATTTTTGATAATGACTTTAGTAATTAAACATAACATAATTTCGGATTGTTCATCAATTTCGGTCATGGAATCTTTAGAATTCGAAATTATGTTATTCTTAAAAATTGTAGATTTTTGAGTCTTCTTTAATCTGGAACTTGAATCAGCTCAATCAAATATCGGATGAAAAGGTTATGGTCAAAATACGAAACTGGCGCAAAATTGGAATTTAGGACTGCACTTCGTGACACGTATAGTAAATTTCCGTTTTCGCCATTTGTTTGCTCTGGATTTCATCGTTTTAGCCCCGAGTTAATTCCATTAAGTCCCAATATTATTTTTATCTGCAAAATATATAAAAACACATCAAAACGTTCATAAAACTCGAGAAAATAAACAAAATATTAGGTAAAAGTGAAGGTAAATATTGATATATTTTCCGCTTATCACACCCCCAAACCTAATATTTTGCTAGTCCTCGAGCAAAACAATAAAATAAAATAAAATAAACAACTGAGACTAAATTAAACTAAGCCACTTTTGTAGGGATCACGGTTGCATTTAGCGTATGCAACAAGCCTTTAAACCCCTAGGTGTTCCTAGTGGACGAGTTGTAGTCTCGTGAGGGCTTACATCAATGATACCCACAAACATTAATATAAAACTAATGCACACAAAAGCAAAAAGATAATAAAACTAATGCACACAAAAATAAAAAGACAAGAGAAAAGAGAAAAAGAAGTTAGTGACTAAACAAGTGAAACTCCTTATCCAAGTTAAGAGTTGTTTTTTTTTCTTTCTAAATTACCGAATAAGTAAATTCTCCGATTATTTTTACCATTCTCAATACACACAGCTAACAAGGTATTAATCAAGTCATTGTGCCCACAATATTCATAAGTGTAGTTGAAAAGAGAGTAATATTTTTGTCCTAAAGTTATATCAGAATTCACACATTTTTTTTAGCAATGGAATATTTTTTTGATATATTTTTTTGATTTTTTTTATTCCATTGCTTTTTAGATGCTTCCTCCAATTAAACTAGAGCACTCAATATTACAAACTTTTCAATCACAATTCATGTCTGTATGTTACCATGCATGTTGATAATACCTGTCAACTGAGCATATGAAGATCCATATTAGTCAGTATTATGGAGAAATCACAAATTAAATAATTCAAAATGAAATAAACAAAAATTAACCTGTTATGAAATAGGCTGAGATACATCTCAGGAAGGAAATTCCTTACACAGCTATCTCATACCAATTTCACCAGATTAGTCAAATAAAAATATTTTTTTTGATTTTTATAAAATATATATATTTTTTAATATTTTCGAAAAATTTTAACAAAAATAACACAATAAAAACAAGATACTAATCTACTACTCCCCTCCCCAAATCTAAATGAGACATTGTCCTCAATGTCTTAAAAAGTAGAAGATAAGTTTAGAAGATAGTACCTGGTTAGCTGAAATTCTACATCTAGAAGAAAATTACAAATTAAGATCCGTATTTATCAGACACTTCTTACCACGATCATCCTCAGACCATTTTATCTTGGAAAGGGTAGGGTCAATTTATGGTTCAAAGGATAAGATTTGGTCAAGTAAATCCTGAGCAGTTCTGGCAGTGAAGAGGAGTTCTTTCAGAGGTTTTGTCACGAACCCATTTCTCCGGGCACCATCAAGAAACACACAAAGAAAATCATAAAATCCATCAACGTTAAACATCCCAATCGGTTTCTGGTGTATGTTCAGGTTCACCCAAGATAGCACTATAAAAATTTCCTCCAATGTGCCAAAGCCTCCTGGCAAAGAAATAAAAGCATCTGCACGGTTAATCATCTCCACCAGTCGTTCAGACATTCCTAGCACGATCATTTCCTCTCCATTTGATGGTCCTATCAGATTTGCTTCCGCCAAAGGTTTTGGGATGATTCCCAGAACTGGACTGCCTCCTTCCTGTACAGCCTTTGAAACGATCCCCATTAGTCCAAGATTTCCACCGCCATATACTAGATGCATATTCTTCTCAGCTATGACTCGACCCGATTCCTGTGTTGCTGCTATGTATTCTAGTATAGAACCAACACTAGTACCGCAGAACACACAAATATTTTCAACTCGTATTCTTGAAGTTGCTTCCATTTTTTTTTTTATGTATTTTTCTCTCAAATCTGGATGCCTTCAAAAGTGCAATAACGGTCTGAATTTATAGAACCTAAAAAATTGTGAGTAATAATAGCACTAGTATCTTTCAAAGGACGATTGTTAGCTAAACAACAAAAGAAATCGTGAAAGGTCAAAAAGTTTGGATCCTGTCTACGAAAATAAAGATTATTACAACAGAAAAGCAAATCAAAGCAATTATTAAAGCAACAGAATTGTGTACTCAATACGCCACTCGCTTGGTATAAATTCATTAGGATGCGTCTCAAGAATCCATTCCTTACTCAGCCATCACCAATGATTTAGCTCTCGATCTTTTGATTGCCAAACACCATTCTTCTTATCTTACTTTGCCTTAAATGCTCCGTTTATGCTTTTCCCTGAAAATAACACACAAAATTAAAAACTCTACAACATGTATACACAAAATATACAAACATAAATTACAACAAATTGCACGGGTTGTGACTGGCATATACACACACGTATAACGCAAGCGCACGTATCGTTCAAGTAGTATAAAAATATTGATCCCACGAGGACTTAATTCCTACTGTTGTTATTAATTATTGAATCTGTTTATTTACAGATATCTAATTGAGAGAGAAGAGAATGATTCTTGATTGATTGTAGAATTGCTAAATAAATAAATAATAAAAAGACAAAAGAAAATAATAAAGAAAATAACAAAAGACACAAAGATCTAGGGTTGTGAATCATTCTAATATCATTTAAAAGATGAAGTGATTATTTTATGTTTGTGTAATAAATCATTTTTACTAACCTGGAACACTAAATTATGAAAAAGCCTTTGTCGATGGTCAGACGCAAATACCCAGTTTAACCCAATTGAACCATATGTCTATGTCAACCAAATTATCTGGATTCATTAAGTTTAAGTTCCAATTATGGCTACCCCCGCCCGACATGTATATGTCTATCCTGTAAGGAAATCTATTAAAGGGTTATTTATCCTCAAGGAAGATCGTGGGCTATTAAGTCTAATGATGAAACCTAAAATCCCTATGTCTATTTCATTTTAGATTTACCACATCAATCTTATTGGTGATCAGACAACAAGAAGCATTAAGCTTAAGACTTAATAAGTAAACCTTTAAATTACACAAACTATAAAATAACCCTTTATAAACCAGTGATATTAGAATTCATCACAACCCTAGATAACTAACACATAACTAGGGCTAGTAAAAACTTAAAAGTAAAAGACATAAAGTAAGTATGCTGAAAAGTAAAAGACATAAAGTAAAAGCTGAAAAGTAAAATAAAATAAAATGTAAAAGGAATTACTTTTACTATTTTCTATTTTAGATATCTCCCATAAAATAATATATAAACTTGTGATAATATTACCAACCGACCAATCTGGCGGTATCCTTTATTAGTCAGGTTTAAACCAGATTAAAATGAATTACCGACCGACCAATCTGGCGGTATCCTTTTTAAGTCAATATTTTAAATAGTGAATATATTATTTTTAAGGGAGATTAATCTAAATAGTAACAGTAAAAGAATTACCTTTCACCCTAGCTGAGGAAGTTACCTCCTCATGGTGAATAGTAAAAACTGTAAAAAGTAAAAAAAAAAAAGTAAATTACTATATTAAAAAAACGTAATTAAAATTATTTACAAAACTAAAAACTAAAAAAAACTAAAAACTATAAGAAACTAGAGAGAGAAACTCTCTATTTACATCAAAGAGATGAGAGGGAGTGGTGCATCTAAAACTGAAATCTCGAGCTTAATTTATAGGCGCGGATAGGCATCTGGAGTCGCGACGCTGAGGCCTTTGGCGTCGCTACGCCAGCTTCTGTCGACGTGGCATACTCTGGTTCATCGGTTGCAGATTCTGGATAAGATGATAAGGTGACACGTGGCGAGGTTGTTGGAGAATCAATTATTGTGACACGTGGCGGCTTCGTATTAGTCGGCTAGATTCTAATCCGCCACGTGTCAGATAAGGATTAGATAGCCAATATTGATGATGACGTGGCGCTGACATGGCGGTGAGGTGGCGGTGAGGTGGCGACACGTGGGAAAGGGACTGTCGGCACCGTATGATTGCGTCACGTGGCAATTCCTGATTGGCTGATGATGACGTGGCGGTGAGTGGTGGCAGTTTGACTTGGTCAACCTGGTGATGTGACTGATGATGTGGCAATGACATGGAATGACACGTGGCACACGTGGCGATGATGACTGTCGGAACCGTAGGATGATGACACGTGGCACGGTGCATTTTAGCAGATCGGCTGTGACGGTGACACGTGGCACGACGCACATTAGCAAAGTCAAACTTTTCTCAGATTCTAATTTGTGAACCCGGTGCACGTTAGCACTGTTCGGCGCATGTTAGGCGTCGCGACTCTGAGGTCTTGGCGTCGCGATGCGGGAAATTACCAAAATACCATTTTCATCCAATTTTCACTATTTTGGCCCAAATCACCTCCAGAATGTCCTGAAACTTTATTTATCTACAAAATAACACAAAACACATCAAAATATTCATAATACTCAAGAAACTATACAAAATATAAGGTTAAATGAGTGGGAAATAGTGATAGATTTACCACTCATCACACCCCCAAACCTAACATTTTGCTAGTCCTCGAGCAAAACATAAAATAAAATAACATAAACATCTTTAAAATAAAATTTAACTAAGCCACTTTCGTAGGGATCACGGTTGCATTTAGCGTATGCAACAAGCCTTTAACCCCTAGGTGTCCCTAGTGGACGAGTTGTAGTCTCGTGAGGGTTTACAGCAATGCTACCCACAAACATTTATAAATGTAAAAAGGTAGTGAAACTAATGCACACAAAAGCAAAAAGACAAGAGAAAATAGAATAAAGAAGTTAGTAACTAATCAGGTGAAACTTCTACTCCAAGTTACTAGTTGTTTTGTTTCTTTCTAAATTACAGAATAAGTAAAATCTCCGATTATTTTTACCATTCTTCATATACACAGCCAACAAGATATTAATCAACTCATCTTTGCCCACAATAGTCATAAGTGCAGTTGATAAGAGAGTAATATTTTTGTCCTAAAGTTCTATCAGATTTCACACCTTTTGGTAGCAATGGAATAATTTTTCTGATTTTTTCTTTGATTTTTTTCTCTTTTTTTATTTATTTATATACAATATCTTCCATCTATGTAACGAGTGTTGGGTCGGTGGCTCCCAAACCAGTTGGCTTTAGGGCACAAAGTGTTAAGACACCCCTACGGACTTAATTACTCAGACTTCAGATATATATATTTTTACAGCATCTTGATCCATGTAGCGAGCTTGGGCCAGTGACTCCCAAACCAGTTGGTTTTAGGGCACTAGGTGTTAAAACACCCTTACAGACTTAATAACTCGGATCTCGGATTTTTTTTTTTACTCCACTGCTTTTTGAGATGCTTCCTCCAATTAAACTAGAGCACTGAATATTACAAACTTTTCAATTTTAGCTCATGTCCGTATGTTACTATATATGTTGATAATATCTGCTAACTGAACATATGAAGATCCATTTTTTAGTCCGTTTTATGGAGATTTACAAATTAAATAATTCAAAATGAAATAAACAAAAATTAACTTATTTCGAAAATAGGCTTGAGATACGTCTCAGGAGTGGAAACTCCTTACTCGGCTATCTTTGCCAATTCCACCCTTTTAGTCAAAATAAAAAAACAAAAACGCAAAATATTTTTGTAATTTTTGAAAATGTTTCAAATTTTTTTGTATTTTTCGAAAAATTTTGGACTAAAAATAAAAACAACACACAAACTAAAAACAAGGTACTGATCAACTGGTATGATCAACTAATTTTCTCCCCCAAACCTAAATGAGACATTGTCCCCAATGTCTTAAATAGTAAAAGGAGAGTTAAGAAGGTCGTACCTGGTTAGCTGAAAATCTACAGGAAATTAAAGGTTAAGATCCAGATTAATTCGACGCCTCTTACCACGATCATCCTCGGACCAATTTATCTTTGAAAGGATAGGGTCAACTTGTGGTTAATAGGCTAAAAGTTGGTCTATTAGATCCGGAGCAGTTCTGGCAGTGTAGAGGAGTTCTTTCAAAGGTTTTGACACGAACCCATTTCTCCGGGCATCATCAAGAAAGACACAAAGAAAATCATAAAATCCATCAACATTAAACAGCCCAATTGGTTTCTGGTGTATGTTCAGGTTCGCCCAAGATAGATATATAAAAATTTCCTCCAATGTGCCCAAGCCACCTGGCAAAGCGATAAAAGCATCAGCACGGTTAATCATTTCTACCAGTCGTTCAGACATACCTGGCACAATAAGTTCCTCTCCGTTTGATGATCCAATAAGATTTGCCTCTGCCAAGGGTTTTGGGATGATTCCCAAAACGTGACTGCCTCCTTCCTGTACAGCCTTTGAAACGATCCCCATAAGTCCAAGATTGCCTCCGCCATATATTAAGTGCATATTCCTTACAGCTAAGACTCGACCCAATTCCTGTGCTGCCTCTACGTATTATGGTTTAGTACCAACACTACTACCGCAAAACACACAGATGTTTTCAACTCGTCTTCTTGAAGTGGCTTCCATTTTTTTATGTATTTCTTTCTCAAATCAGGATGCCTTCCAAAGTGAAATGACGAGCTGAATTTATAGTACCTTAAACAAGTGAGTAATAATAGCACTAGTATCTTCCAGAGGAAGCTTATTAGTTAAACAACAAAAGAAATCGTGAAAGGTCAAAAAGTCTGGATCCTGTCTACGAAAATAAAGATAATTACAACAGAAAAGTGAATCAAAGCAATAATTAAGGAAACAGAATTATGTACGCAATACGCCACTCGTTTGGTATATAAATCCTTTAGGATGCGTCTCAAGAATTAATTCTTTACTCAGCCATCGCTAATTAATTGTTTCTCATCTTTGTGATTGCCAAACACCATTCATTCTGTCTTAAAATGCTCTGTTTGTGCTTTTCCCTACAAAAATAACACAAAAAAATTAAAAACTCTACACAAAATATGAAAACATAAATTACAACAAATTGCATGGGTTGCCTCCCTACTAGCGCTAAATTTTTCGTCTTCAGCCAGACGTGACTGAAATCCATCTGTCAAGGAGGTTTCAACGTCGTTTTGGATGTCCGATCAAAGACAATCCCGTGAGTATTGCTTTTGAAGGGTCTCTTCCAACGGTAAGGTGGCAAAAAAAGTTTTGTCCCATTCAGTGCTTGTGCCACCTTTTTGATCCTTGTTGTTCCAGTGGTTCCTGCAAAGAAAGAAAGAAAATCAGGAGGTCTCGTATGGTGCTTGACTTGGAATAGGAGTTCCATTCTGTCAAGCTTCTGGGCGATATCTTTGATTTGTACTCCCCAAAACAGCGATGTTTCTCCTGAATGCTCTGGATCTTTATTAAGGTCAGACATTTGCTCCTCCATTTGCTCTGCTTCTTGTTCCATATTTTCTTCACAGATGAATTTAAAAATTTCTGCATTCAGCTCTTCATCTGTCATCTGTGAAAAACATGCTTTAAAATTGTCAACCTGGGGATGAAAAGATGTGTCAGATTTTAGGTCTTCATCCTCTGATTTGGGTGAAATGATTGGCTCAAGTAGATCTTCTTCAAACATTTGTGCAATGGAATCTCCAAGATCTTCATTTTGAGGATTGAAAGTTTGATCTTCCTTTGTTGGTGCAATTGGTATAAACAGCTCAGCTTCATCCTCGTCAGAATCTGAATAATAAAAGTCAAATTCAGACTTTGCCGGTTCGGGCTCCTGAACTGATACCTCTGGTTGTTGATATTGCTCAGCCTCCTCCTCTGTTGAAGTGTCATTGTGAAATGATTGGTACTCGAAGGCTTCATCAGTGTCATCTGAAACTGGTTCTTGAGGTATATAGTTCTGGTTTTCTGTGAATTGTCTCATTTGATCTGTCATCTTCTGAATGAATTCTGATTTTCTCTGAATACTTTCAAATTGATTCTGGTTGTTTCAAGCATTGTATCCAACTTTTCTTTTCGTTTCTTGAACATATCTTCGAGCATGTTTAGCAACTGATCTTCCTCTGATGGTTCTGATTGTTGATGAAGATCATTGTAGGTGGGTGGTGGATAAGATGGAAAATGTGGTTCTGTGTGAAATGTGATGGCTCGTCATACCATGAAGGATCTTGATAGCTCTGCCACCCTGGATGGTAGTTGTATTCCAATAATCTCTAGGGTGGTTAACATTACATATGTCACATCTCCCCATTGTGTCTTGTTGAGCAAATGTGGTATTGCTTGGTTCTGGCATCCAATGATAATTGTTGGGCTGGACAACAGGCCTCAGAAAAACGGACTGTTGCTCCCAGATTTGGGGTGTATCTTCTAGTAAAGCTCGTGATCTCTCAATCTCCAATAATGTTCCATTTTTCAATCACCTGAAAACAAAAGAAATAGTAAAAATTACAGATAAAAATAAAGAAAATTAGATATAAGTAAATTTGATAGCTTCAAAATTAATAACTCAAGAAAAATAAGTCCCCTGCAACGGCGCCAAAAACTTGACCGGCGTAAACACACACGTATAACGCAAGCGCACGTATCGTTCAAGTAGTAAAAAATCGATCCCACGAGGACTTAATTCCTACTGTTGTTATTAATTATTGAATCTATTTATTTAAATATATCTAATTGAGAGAGAAAGAATGATTACTTGACTGATTGTGAATCACTAAATAAATAAATAAATAAAAAGACAAAAGAAAATACTAAAGAAAATAACAAAAGACACAAAGATCTTGGGTTGTGAATCATTCTAATATCATTTAAAAGATGAAAGGTTATTTTAGTTTGTGTGTAATAAATCATTTTACTAACCTGGAACACTAAATTATGCAAAAGCCTTTGTCGATGGTCAGGAGCAAATACCCAGTTTAACCCAATTGAACCATATGTCTATGTCAACCAAATTATCTGGATTCATTAAGTTTAAGTTCCAATTATGGCTACCCCCGCCCGACAGGTATATGTCTATCCTGTAAGGAAATCTATTAAAGGGTTATCTATCCTCAAGGAAGATCGTGGGCTATTAAGTCTAAGGCTGAAACCTAAAATCCATATGTCTAGTTCATTTTAGATTTACCACATCAATCTTATTGGTGATCAGACAACAAGAAGCATTAAGCTTAAGACTTAATAAGTAAACCTTTAAATTACCCAAACTATAAAATAACCCCTTATAAACCAGTGATATTAGAATTCATCACAACCCTAGATAACTAACACATAAATAGGGCTAGTAAAACCGAAAAGTAATAGACATAAAGTAAAAATGTTGAAAAGTAAAAGACATAAAGTAAAAGCTGAAAAGTAAAATAAAATAAAATGCTAAGGTAAAAGAATTACTTTTACTATTTCTATTTTAGATATCTCCCATAAAATAATATATAAACTTGTGATAATATAACCAACCGACCAATCTGGCGGTATCCTTTATTAGTCAGGTTTAAACCAGATTAAAATGAATTACCAACCGACCAATTTGGCGGTATCCTTTTTAAGTCAATATTTTAAATAGTGAATATATTATTTTTAAGGGAGATTAATCTAAATAGTAACAGTAAAAAAATTACCTTTCACCCTAGCTGGGGAAGTTACCTCCTCATGCTGAATAGTAAAAACTGTAAAAAGTAAAAAAAAAGTAAATTATTATATTAACAAAACGTAATTAAAATTATTTACAAAACTAAAAACTAAAAAAAACTAAAAACTAAAGAAATTAGAGAGAGAAACTCTCTCTTTACATCAAAGAGATGAGAGGGAGTGGTGCATCTAAAACTGAAAATCTCGAGCTCAATTTATAGGCGCGGATAGGCATCTGGAGTCGCGACACTGAGGCCTTTGGCGTCGCTACGCCAGCTTCTGTCGACGTGGCACGCTCTGGTTCGTTGGTTGCAGATTCTGGATAAGATGATAAGGTGACACGTGGCGAGGTTGTTGGAGACTCAATTATTGTGACACGTGGCGGCTTCTGATTGGTCGGCTAGATTCTTATCCGCCACGTGTTAGATAAGGATTAGATAGCCAATAATTGATGATGACGTGGCCCTGACGTGGCGATGAGGTGGCGGTGACGTGGCGACACATGGGAAATGGACTGTCGGCACCGTAGGATTGCGACACGTGGCAATTCCTGATTGGCTGATGATGACTTGGCGGTGAGGTGGCAGTTTGACTTCGTCAAACTGGTGATGTGGCTGATGACGTGGCAATGACATGGAATGACACGTGGCACACGTGGCGATGATGACTGTCGGCATTGTAGGATGATGACACGTGGCATGGCGCATTTTAGCAGATCGGCTGTGATGGTGACACGTGGCATGGCGCACATTAGCAAAGTCAAACTTTTCTCAGATTCTGATTTGTGGACCGTCGCACGTTAGCACTGTTCGGCGCATGTTAGGCGTCGTGACGCTGAAGGTCTTGGCATCGCGACGTGGGAAATTACCAAAATGCCCTTTTCGTCCAATTTTCACTGTTTTGGCCAAAATGACCTCCAGATGTCCTGAAACTTTATTTATCTACAAAATAACACAAAACACATCAAAATATTCATAATACTCAAGAAATTATACAAATATAAGGTTAAATGAGTGGGAAATAGTGATAGATTTACCATTCATCAGGTTGCCTCCCTACTAGCGCTAAATTTTTCATCTTCAGCCAGACGTGACTGAAATCCATCTGTAAAAGAGGTTTCAGCGTGGTTTTGGATGTCCAATTAAAGACAATCCCATGAGTGCTGCTTTTGAAGGGTTTATTCCAACTGTAAAGTGGCAAAAAGAATTTTGTCTCATTCAGTGCTTGTGCCACCTTTTTGATCTTTGTCGCTCCAGTGGTTCCTGAAAAGAAAGAAAGAAAATCAGAAGGTCTTCTATGGTGCTTGACTTTGAATGGAAGTTCCATTCTGTCAAGCTTCTGGGTAATATCTTTAATTTTTACTCCAAAAAACAGTAATGTTTCTCGTGAATGCACTGGATCTTCAATCAGGTCAGATATTTGCTCCTCCATTTGCTCTGCTTCTTTCTCCACCTTTTCTTCACATATGTATTTTAGGATTTCCGCGTTCAGTTCTTCATCTGTCATCTGTGAAATACATGCTCCATAAGTGTCACCATGAGGATGTAAAGATGTGTTAGATTTTAGGTCTTCATCCTCTGTGGTAGAAATGACTGGCTCATGTAGATCTTCTTTAAACATTTGTGCAATGGAAGCTCCAAGATCTTCAACCAGAGGATGTAAAAATGTGTCTGTCTATAAGCTTTTATCCTCTGTGGTTGGTATGAATGGTTCGGGTAGCTCTTCTTCAAACATCAGTGCAATGCTTTGCTCCACGATCTTCATTTTGAGGATATATAGTTTCATCCTCAATTTTTGTTGGTACAAACAGCTTAGCTTCTTCATCCTCATCAGAGTCCGAATAATAAAAATCAAATAGAGACTTTGCTGGTTTGGGCTCCTGAACTGATACCTCAGATTCCTGATACTGCTCAGCCTCCTCCTCTGCTAAAGTGTCATCGTGAAATGTTTGGTACTCGAAGGTTTCATCAGTGTCATCTGAAAATGCTCCTTGAGGTATGTAGCCCTGGTCTTCTGTTAATTGTCTCATTTGATCCTGAATAGTTGCCTCTTGACTCTGAAGCATTGCATCCCACTTTTCATTACTTTTCTTGAGCATGTCCACCATTTCTCTTATCATCTGTTTTTCCTCTGGTGAATATCATTCTGGTTCTTGATGAAGATCACAGGTGGATGGTGGATAAGATGGATAATAAGGTTCAGTGAAATATGCTGGTTCTTCGTACCTTGAATGATTCCGATAATTCTGCCATTCTGAAAGGTATATGCATTGATTGCTCGGGTGGTTACCATCGCATATCACACATCTCCCCATTGCGTTCTGATGAGCAAATGTAGTATTGCTTGGTTCTGGCATCCAGTGATAGTTGTTGGGCTGGACAACAGGCCTCAGATAACCGGACTGTTGCTCCCTGATTTGAGGTGTATCTTCTTCTAGTAAAGCTCGTAATGTTTCTATCTCCCAATAAAGATCCATGTCAACCACCTAAAAAATAAAAGATGGAAATAAAAATTACAAATAAAAATAAAGAAAATTAGATACAAGTAAATTAGATAGATTCAAAATTAATAACTCAAGAAAAATAAGTCCCCGGCAACGGCGCCAAAAACTTGACCGGCGTAAACACACACGTATAACGCAAACGCACGTATCATTCAAGTAGTATAACAATATCGATCCCACGATGACTTAATTTCTACTGTTGTTATTAATTGTTGATACTATTTATTTACAAGTATCTAATTATAGAGAGAAGAGAATGATTGCTTGATTGGATGGTTGATGTGGATTTGATAAATAAATAATACACAAAGAAAATACTAAGGAAAATAAACATAAGACACAAAGATCTAGGGCTGTGACTCTACATAATATTATTATAAAGATGAATTGATTCACTTATATATGTATAATAAATCAGTTTGCTAACTTGGAACACGAAATTATGCAAAAGCCTTTATCGATGGTCAGCTGCACATACCTAGTATAATCCAATTAAACCATATGTCTATATTAACCAAATTACCTGGATTCATTAAGATCAAATTCCAATTGTGGTTACCCCCGCCCGACATGTATATTTCTATCCTGTAAGGAAATCTATTAAATGGTTATCTATCCTCAAGTAAGATCGTGAGCTATTGAATCTAAAGCTGAAACCTAAAATCTCTTTTCCAAGTTCATTTTAAGTTTACCACATCAATCTTATTGGTGATCAGACAACAAGAAACATTAAGCTTAAGACTCAATAAACAAACTAAAGAATTACCCATTATATAATTAAATCAATTATTAAGCTTGTTAATATTATGTTTCATCACTTCCCTAGAATAAAAATAAAATGCTGGGGGGTTGGGGGATCCACCTTTACTATATCTAATTTAGAAATCTCTCTTATTATAATACATAAATTATCCGTGATATTACCAACCGACCATATATGTTGCATCCTCATTAAGTCGGATTTTAATTAAGTCCAACCAGCCATAAAGGCGGTATCATTTTTTGTCCATAAACCAGCCATATAGGCGGTAATTATCTGTCACATAAAGACCGGCCATATAGGCGGTGTCACATTATGTCAAATAAATAAAACCTGCCATTAAGGCGGTAATCCTTTTAATTTGAATTATAATTTCCATATTATAATTAAGGGAGATTAATCTAAATTAAAATAATAAAAGCTTCACCCTTCCCCAGCGAAAATCTAACTACAAAACATAAAAGAAAAGAAAAGAAAAGAAACTACTACTATTACTGAAAATAATAATGCATAAATTAAATACCGAAAATAAATACAAACAAGATGCAATCCTTAAATTCCTTACAAAAACATAAGGAAAGCGTGAGTTTTACAAATGAAATGGCTTGGTATTTATAGGCAAAGAAAAGGCTTCCACCAATTTCTCCACTAAACACTCCAACAAACACTCCACCAAATAAGGCACCAAACATGGCACAAAAAACTCCACCAAACATGCTTGCATGTTTGGTGGAAGTTTGACAAATATTTATATTTTTGATAATGACTTTAGTAATTAAACATAACATAATTTCAGATTGTTCATCAATTTCGGTCATGAAATCTTCATAATTCGAAATTTTTTTATTCTTTAAAGTTGTAGATTTTTTAGTCTTCTTTAATCTGGAACTTGAATTAGCTCAATCAGATATCAGATGAAAAGGTTATGGCCAAAATACAAAACTGGCATAAAATTGGAATTTAGGACTGCACTTCATGACGCGTATAGTAAATTTCCTTTTTCGCCATTTTTTTGCTCTCGATTTCATCGTTTTAGCCCCGAGTTGATTCCATTAAGTTCCAATATTATTTTTATCTGCAAAATAAACAAAAACACATCAAAAAGTTCAAAAAACTCGAGAAAATAAACAAAATATTAGGTAAAAGTGGCGGTAAATATTGATATATTTTCCGCTCATCATACCACAATGTTTAAAGCTTTCAGTTTTAGCTTTAGATTTCCTCCGTTCTCTGGGTTCTTTAAGAAATCTTTGATCTCTCTCCTCCAATCGTTCCCGTCTTGGTTCTCAATGTCCAAAACGCCAACTTCATTCCTTCGCCTTACTAGAGCTGGTTTAATCTCTCCCCTTCCGCACATAGTGTCAATTCTCATCTTTTTATATCCTGAGGCTGCTTGGGCTAGCTCATTATCTATCTCGTTCTTCATTCTTGAGACATACTCTAACCCTACATAGTCAAATTTATCTAACAATTCTTGAGCTATTTCTAATAATGCCATGACTGACGAACTCTGGCATCTAAAGACCCATATCACCTGTTAGACTACTAGCTGCGAATATCCCTTAATGGACACATTCCTTACTCTCATATCAATGAGTATTTCCAATCCAAATATTAAAGGCTTGTATTCAGCCTGATTGTTGGTACTACATTCGTCAAATGTGACGATGAAACGAAATAATTCTCATAAAGGACTGACAAGGGCTATTCCTATTCCTGCCCCATTCGATGTGCTAGACCCGTCGAAGTACATCATCCATGGTTTTAAGCTGTATTCGCCTATTTCCGTTTCAATTTCTTTAGTTATGCTTAACTAGGGGTGATCAGCTAAAAAATCGGCAAGGGCTTGGTTTTTATGGCCTTTTTAGGTTCGTGCCGTATGTCAAATTCCGATAATGAAAGAGACCAAAACCTACCATTTGATACAAAATTGGACGAGAGAACATGTATTTCACTATATTGATCTTTGTAACTAGATACACAGTAGTCGGCCTAAGATAGGCGCGTAATTTAGTGCATGTAAAATACAAATCCAAACACAATTTCTCCATTAGAGAGTAATTACATTCGTATTTCAACAACTTTCTGCTGAGATAATAAATGGCTCTTTCTACACCCATGTTATCGTCCTGCACGATCATTCCAGCTACGCAATGCTCCTCGGCAGATATGTAAAGTTTCATTGGTCATTCTGGCACGGGAGGTACCATTATCGACGGCTTTGCTAAATAGTTCTTTAGGATTTTGAAGGCTCTTTGATGATCTTTTGTCCAGAGAAAATCGTCCTTTTCTTTTAGCCTCAGTAGAGATGAGAAGGCATTAGTTTTTCCTGCACAATTTGAAGTAAATATCCTTAAAAAATTAATTTGCCCTATGAACCTTTGGAACTATTTTTTTATTTTTGGGAGGTTTGGCTTCCATGATCGCCTGAGATTTATCAATTCCCTTTGGATGGACTAGAAAACCCAGAAAGTTCATTGCGTTGACCCCGAAAACGCATTTGGCAGGGTTTAATTTTAGTTTGAACTTCCTCATCCGTTCAAAAGCCATTCTTAAGTGGTTAAAATGCTCATCCATGGCCATAGACTTAGCCATTATATCGTCCACATAAACTTCTACAAAATCACTTTTCATGTCATGAAAGATTAAGTTCATAGCTCGTTGGTAAGTGGCCCCAATGTTTTTAGATCGAATGGCATCACTACCCACTCGTAACACCCCAAAGACCCCGGGTATCTAAAAGCCATTTGTGAACGTCATCTTCGAAAATATAAATCTGGTTATACCCTGCATACCCCTCCATGGAGGAATACACTTGGTATCCTGCGGTAGAGTCTACTAAAGAATCTACCGTAGGCACATGGTATTGACCTTTTGGCGTTGCCAAGTTTAAATTTCTAAAGTCTATGCGGATTCTCAACTTTCTATTCTTCTTCATGACTGAGACAATATTTGATAACAATTCTACATATCTGGTCATCCCGATGAATTTTGCCTTTAATAGACGTTCGACTTCTTTTTTTAATGTCAGGTATGATATTGGGTACAAACCTCTTGGGGGGTTTTTTATATGGTTTGTAGTTTGGTATAATGGGCAACCTGTGCTCTCCCAAAGTTTTATCTAAACCAGGCATTTCCTCATAGTCCCAAGCAAAACAATCTCTATACCATTTTTAGAGAGAAATTAATTCTTTACGTACCTGGGTATCAAGTTTCTTGCTGATATAGGTATTGCGATTGTCGCCCTCATCTCCCAGGTCCACTTCTTCTAAAAAATCTTGTGCCCTTATAATGCTTGTCTTCTGATGTTCATTCAGAGTGTGTTCTTAATCTTTCTCTTTCCCCCTGGTTGTTCGCCCAATTCCTTTGGTCGTTCGTCCAAACAATCCACCCCGTATGCTTCTCTTATTCCACTTTCTACCTGATACATTATCAATTTTCCTTTTAAGGCCGATATTGGAACCTAGGTATTGATTTCGACTTCCTGTTCCCGCATATAAGCCATTAAGTTGGCTCTGGTAGCCACGAATGCGGCTTGTTCTTTAATCTGTTCGCCCTCATTCATTTGAATTACTGGTTTCATGGTTGAATGCTGGCCTTTCTAAGGCCACTATAGTTGGCCTCATTTGTACGAATAAATCATTTAACAACTCCGCGACGTATGGCTCATGACCAGCGTAAACACACACGTATAACGCAAGCGCACGTATCGTTCAAGTAGTATAAAAAGTATCGATCCCACAAGGACTTAAAACCTTTTGTTATCAATTTATGGAGTTAAATGTTTACAAGTATCTAATAGATTGATTGTTTGATTGGGTGGTGACTTTAAAACTTAAAAAAAGTAAATAAAATTGCTTGAAAGTAGATTGAAGAAAATTCAAATTTATAAAACTACCCAGGGTTGTGAATCCTTCCAATATCTTTTTAAAAGATGAAGTGGTTATTTTACGTTTGTGTAGTATATTGGTTTATTAACTTGGAACACGAAATTATGTAAAAGCCTCTTCCGATGGTCAATTACAAATACCCAGTATAACCCAATTGAACCATATGTCTATGTCAACCAAATTACCTGGATTCATTAAGATTAAGTTCCAATTATGGCTACCCCCGCCCAACAGGTATATTCCTATCCTGTAAGGAAATCTATTAAAGTGTTATCTATCCTCAAGGAAGGTCGTGGGCTATTGAGTCTAAGGTCTTAAACCTAAAATCCCTTTTCCAAGTTCATTTTAAGTTTACCAGTTCAATTTTATTAATGGCCAGTTAATAAAAAACATTAGGATTAAGACTCAATAAATAAACCTTTATATTACCCAAACTGTAATTTAACCCTTTATAAACCGGTGATATTGGATTTCATCACAACCCCAGATAACTGGCTTAGTTACGACACATATTTACGGGAAGTAAAAATTTAAATAAAATAAAAGACATAATGTAAATTGCTGAAAATTAAATACTGAAAAGTAAATTGCTGAAAAGTAAATAAAGTAAAAGTAAAAAGTAAAAAGTAAAAAGTAAAAAGTAAAAAGTAAAAAAAAAAAAAAGTAAATTACTAAAAGTAAATTACTGAAATTAAATAAAGTAGAAGTACAATAAAAGAAAATGTTGGGGGTTAAAGGATCAACTTTTATTACTACTATTTTAGATATCTACCTTAATATAATATATTAACTTTGCGTGATAATTGCCAACCAGCCATATAGGCGGTATCCTGATTAAGTCAAATTAATAATTAATTACCAACCGACCATCCAGGCGGTATCCATACTTAGTCAGATTAAAACCAATTTATAATTAATTACCAACCGACCAATATAGCGGTATCCTCATTAAGTCAGGTTTTAAATAGTTTATATATTATAATTAAAGGAGATTAATCTAAATAGCAATAATAAAAGCTTTACCTTTCACCCCAGCAAGGGGGAGTTACCTCCTCATTGTTTGAAACGTAAAAACTGAGAAAGTAAAGAAAGGAAAGTACTGTGCGTAAAAGTAAATTGTGGAAAGTAAAAACTGAAAAGTAAAGAAAAGAAAGTGCGAAAGCGGAAATTAATTACTGAAAGCTGTAAATAAACAAACAAGATACAATCTTCTTATTTATTCTTTAGGAATTTCAAAGAAGAAAGTATGAATTTTACAAATGAAATGGCTTGGTATTTATAGGCAAAATTTTGCCTCCATCAAATCATCCACCAAATCAATTATTGATTGCTCCACTAATTACTCCACCAAATCCATTATTAATTGCTCCACTAATCTCTTATCATGTTTGGTGATGATTTGATAATTTTTATTATTTTTTTATTAATTTATTTTTGGCTTTGAAAATGATTGAAAATGACTTTAATAATTACACACAACACACTTCTATATGGTTCATCAATTTCGGGCATGAAATCTTCAGAATTAGAAATTATTTTGTCTTTCAAAATTGTTTATCTTTGCGTCTTCTTTAATATGGAACTTGAATCAGCTCAATCCGATATCGGAGTAAAGAGTTATGCCCAAAATACGACAGATACGCAAAACTGGAATTTCCAAAACTGCACTTCGTTGAAACGCCCTTTCAAGTTTCCAATCTCCAAAATTAATATGTCAAGTCCAATTTTTGCCCTTATTTGACCCACATTTCGTCCTAAATAATTTCATTATGTCCCAATATTATTTTATCTGCAAAATAAACCAAAACACATCAAAACGTTCATCAAACCCGAGAAACTAAACAAAATATTAAGTAAAAGGGGCGGTAAATATTGATATATTTTCCGCTCATCAGCTCATCATTTTGGGCAACTATGGACGGATTCCCCATTTCATCTGACATTCTTGTTGGTCCGTAATTCCCTATGTACATGATATATTCCACCGAATTTGTCTCTGATGCGAAAGGTGTAGGCACTGCATTTTTGCATATAAGTCCCGATGATGAGTCTCACATGGAGACACTACCTCTTTAAATTGAGGAAGTCGCGGGAAACGGATGTCGGAAGGGAAGAGTCAGGAATTGACATCTTATTGGATTTAATTCGCTTGTTTAGCTTCGGGTTTGCTTGTTAGACCTCTGTTTTAAAACACATCCCTAGCCCAAAACCAAAGCCACACACCCACCTAGCCCAAAATCAAAGCCACACGCCCATCTGGCCCAAGCCCATCAAATCACATCCAATAATAATTAAAACATTTAAAACACATGTCAAAAATTAAATTAAATCAAATTAAATTAAATGAAATCAAATAAAATAAACATAAATCACATACCTAAATAAAACAAATCAAATAAAATCAAATATATCATCTTCCTAATCAAATCAAATCATATCTAATCACTTCTCTAATTAAAAGATTTTTTCCCTATCACACACTAATTAAAATTATCTCCCATAATTACACAAATCCTTTCCCTTTTCACACAAGGTAAACCCCAACATTTTGCCTATAAAAAGAAGCCTAAACCAACCTTAGAACCCCTAGCTCATTCTCACAAAAACGCAAAAAGAAAATAACCTAGCAACTCACGCCCAAAGCAACAAGAAACAAAACAAATAATTATATCTTCTCCTCATCTCTACCACCACCGAAACACTCTCCCAAAACAGCAAAGGAACATCACCAAAACACCCCCATAAACAGTAAGAATCATCACTGAAACATACCCCTGAAACATCTATTCCCTTCACCGAAAATCACAGCTCAAAACAGCCCCTACAATCATCGGAAATCACCCCTGAAACTGCACTACAGTGACAAAAAATACACCCCCAAACAGCAGCCCAAACACCCTCAAACAGTAGCCTAAATTACCAAAAATAGTGACCCAAAAAACTGCACCTCAAGACACCCCAAATACCGCAAACAGTAACCAAAAAACACAATAAGAAACCGCAGCGAAACAGAGTAAAATAGTAGCCCGAACAGCGAGGCAACGAAGAGAAACAACGAACCAGTGAACCAGAGGAGTTGCGGAGCATCAACCCCTTCCGACAACCACGTAGCGCATTTTCGAGAGACGACTTTAGAGGTTAGACCTGAGGGTACCCTTTTTATTTATTCTCCTTTATTTTCATTTATTTTATTACTTTATTTCGCATGAGTATTGTGGATTGGTGCATGATGTGATTTCCGGATGAATGGAATATGTGTTTTCTCTTGTGGTATATCGGATGGAAACTCGGACGTAAATTTCGTAGCTGAATCTGAATGGACGGTATTGCGGTTTGCACTCGGGATACAATGGCACGTACCACTTGAGAGATTCACATGTTTCATTTCATCCAACCTTGTGTTTGAGCATGATTTAGTCATTAGTATGTTATTAATTTCTACATGTTACTTATTTATGCATTGTAATGTAATACGCATGGGCAAATCAAGTTGGATTAAAGGTCCTCCATTTTGAGGGATGAAAAACCCAAGGGCTACCTTTACCACAATGTTTTACCGCGCCGGAAGAAGTATGTTTGATTGAATGTGAGATATGTTTAATCGGACATACGAAGTCCCATATCATTGTCTTATTTATTTATTCATTGTAATATAATGCGCATGGGCAAATCAAGTTGGATTAAAGGTCCTCCGTTTTGAGGGATGAAAAGCCTAAGGGCTACCTTTACCACAATGTTTTGCTGTGCCGGACGAAGTATGTTTAATTGAATGTGAGATATGTTTAATCGGACATACGAAGTCCCATATCATTGTCTTATTTATTTATGTGCATTGTAATGTAATGCGGATGGGCTTATTATGTTGGTCTAAAGGTTCTCTACTTGAGGGAAGAAAAGCTAAAAGGCTACCTTTACCATGACATTTCGCCGCGCCTTTTATTATTCCGTTATTTGTTTTCTGTATGCCATCTCCTAGTTAAATCATGCATCATAGTGTAATGCGCATGGGCAAATCAAGTTGGATTAAAGGTCCTCCACCTTGAGGGATGAAAAGCCTAAAGGCTACATTTGCCACGACATTTGCTGCGCCGGACGAAGTACACTCGATTGAATGTGAAATATGTTCAATCAGGCATACGAGGTCCTACATCATGTATTTGTTTATCCATATATGTGTTTGTGTCATTTCAGATGCCATTTTGACAATCTCGTTCGTGTTGGACAATTATGACCCATAGCGTCACTATTTGTACAGATCATGGTGTTGTTGTACAAATTAACTATGTGACAAAGGAGATTGCTCTCTTATCATTTGTGATTAGATCACCAAGATGTATAAATGATAGGAGGTCCTTATGATTTGTTCCTGGATTGAGAATGATATGAGACAGTATCAGTCCACGAATGATAAATCATTAAATATCCCTAGTTAGAGTATTATCGAGATTGGACATCGATAAATACGTAAAAGACTAGTATTACACTTGTGAGCGTTGTGAGGGCATAATGGCATAGTTCTCATATATTTGGGTATAGGATACTCATGCAAGTGTAATAGGAGGTTGTGTTTTACCGATGGTACGGGAAACAGCTTTGCTCTGGATAGACCCCCTCGGAATTCCATTGGTAGTATGACTATGTGTCTTTGGAAGTCCGAAATCAGGGTAGGTGTATTTGGTCTTAACCTGAGACTTGCACCGCTAATACTTGCGACAATAAATATACTATGGTTTTGGTCGTCCAGGGCTTTAACCGGTTTCTGTGTACGCCTCTTCTGAGTATATCGAGAATCGTAGTGTGTTGGGTGTGATGTCAAGACGGAAGTGTCACTCCAGTTATATGGAGATGATGGTCACGTAGGATACGGTACTGGTTCTCTTATGTACTGCAGTCATCGGGATAAAATGACAAGGTCATGTTTATCCAATATAGAGACTAGTTACCAGACATCCGACATGTGCTTCGTACGGGGCAGACACAACTCCAGCCCCAGGCCTAGCACGTGATCATCTGATACTGGATCGACATACGCAATACTACGTATACTATGCCTGATATAGATCGCATTTTCCTGTAAGGATATTTCTGGAGAATTGGGTAGGCATGGCACTTTGCTAGAAGCCAACCTTGTCTTGTAAATCGGTATATAAACGTAGTACTAGGTACTTACTTGTTCGGATAGTCCGACGACCGTATTTACTACCAACATATCCGGGGATCTCATGGGTCGCTTCCCGAAGATTCACCGATGACGTATAACTCACACTTTATTAATCTAAGATTAATTAGATGAGAGAGAAAATTAATCTGGGATTAATTGCGGAGATATTTTTTCTGGGATAAAATATCCATAAAAGAGAGATTACGATTAATTTAGAATTAATCGATTAAAATAATATATTTGATATATTATACGAAATTGGATTTCGACGCGGAATTAAAATTAGATTTTAATTCGGGCGAACGAGTTAATTTAGAATTAATTCGTTAGCGACGTAAATAGTGATTTCGCTAGGCATAATCATTTAATTGCGTCGCAACGGAAAATTTGTTAATTTGGAATTAGTGAACCCGAGCCCGAGATTGTTTGCGAGCGCATTCGCATTTTGAATTCGAGTGCGGCACGCAAGTCAAATCAAGCGTCAAATCGCTAGTCGCATCAAACGTCAAATCATTAGTCACTTTGAGTGATGTGAAAACTTATCACTTGATTGATTGAGTGATGTGACTTGATGTGAGTTGATGGAAAGCTTTTGAAAGCTTGAATGACATTTATTGTTATTTTAATCTTTTGTATATGTTTTATTTTGATTTTTGAAATCAAATGAAGTGTATTAGGTACACTTAACACATTACAACAAATATCAATATCTCTCTCTCTCATTGGTTCACGAATTTGGAGCCATTTCTTCATCTCTCTCTCTCGGCCTTAGAGGCATTTCTTCACTGGTTTTTCTGGACAAAAACTGTGAGCAAGGGAAACAAAAATGTGGTGATTTTGTGGCAAAATCATCAAGAGCTAGCACTCCGAGAGACATGCGAAGGTGATAGGGAAGTCCACCCATGAGCTTGGAATCAATTCACGAAGCTTGGAGCTTGTAGGTTGATCCACAAAACCGAAAATGAAGGACCAAGTTGCACTGCACTGTCGTGACATACAGAGGGTAGAAAACTGAATTTTTGTTGCCCACCGCGTCGCTCAACCGATCGATGTGAGTATTCTGCAACCCCTCGTTGTATTCGCACTTGTTTCATGCTTGTTGAAATGATCTTAGGAAGCTTAGACTAACTCAACAATGGTATCTATGAGCAAGGTTGAGCATGAAAATGATTTAGGGTTAAAATTTGGGTAAAATGTGTTTGAGCATGATTTAATTAAATTGGATGAATTAATATGCTTAATACATGTTTAATTAAGGATTGATTGGATCAATTTGATGAAAAATTATTTGGAACATTTTTCCCCAAAATTGTTGGCTTGGACGAATATGTACTAGCCCTAAATGTCTTGGAATTTTGTTTCGTTGATCATTGGATGAGTTGGAAACGATTGGGAAATATTGATTTAGAATTTGATTGGATTGAATTCGAAATTGATTTGAAAAATCCCTCCATTGCCGAGACTATAGCATGTGTAAATGGGTTTGATTTTAATCAAAATGTGTTGGACATGTGATGATGAAAATGAACATGAGTAATTGGGCTAATTGGTGATTGGAAATATTGAATTGGGTAATTAATATTGTTATACACTTTAGGTAATTAAATTGGGAAATTGGATTTGTAATTTAATTGAATTGGGCTAATTTTGGAAATTGGGCTTGAAATGTTGTAATTGGGCTTATTGGGCTTGGTTGTACCAAGTTGAGTTTAGGCTAAATTGGTTGGATCCAATTGGGCCCAAAACCGCCTCCATAAAGCCCAAATGCGACTAATGGACCTTTAAAGTTTAATTGGGCCTAATGGGCCTAAATTGATTTCTAGGCTTATGGGGTAACTCCCGGATTGGACTTTGGTTATTGGGTTTGACCCGAGTTGACCAAAAGTCCACGCCTAAAGAAATTAATTAAAAGCCCATTGGACTTTAATTAAATTAATATTAGATATTAATCGGGATTTAAGACCCGTAACGATTAAATTTGGAATTTAAATCGTAAAGGTTTATTAATAAAGTGTAATATTTAATTTGGAATTAAATAGCGAGTTAGTATTAAATACAAATTGAATTGGATTTAATTATGTAGTTTAATTTAATTCGAGAATTCGTACTTTGAGTACTTATTCGCAAAATGGGTTTGACTCGAGCAAAATCAAATCATTGTTTGAACATTGGATGGTCACTAATTATCAGATTAATTAATTTGATTAGATTGATTGATAGCATGCTTGTGTGAATACATGGTTACGGTGCATGAATAATGTATATCAGATGGATATTATATGGGTGGGGCAATTTTAGAAATTGTTGTTATAAATTTGGAATTTATTTAATTGGACCTGCGTGTCCAGCCTTATCTCTTATGACTCTTTGTATTCTCTTCTCACCTATTCCCCTCAATGTAAATGAGGTTTCTTTAGAAGTGTAGTGTAACGGGAAGAAGTAAATACTTGTGCTAGCGGGAGAGAGGAAATTGAGAGATTTGATCTAGGATCAATGTGTTAAGTATCCATCCGCATATCATTATTATTTATTTATACGCACTTTATTATGTGTTTAGAATGCATTAAGGGTGTATGTATGATGATGAGACCTTAACAAAGATAATTAATTGTTTGCCAATTTGCACGCGAAAAACCCTCAAACAATATTAAGTGTTTTTCCTTCCATTGAGTGATTCTTACTCAAGATCTAAGACTGGCATTGGCTTGTTGGCCAAAGTCAAGGCCTTTGTCCGTCGAAGATGTGTTTGAATCACGAGAGCTTTGTTCCATATTGGTGTCTTGTCCAAGTTGTGGTTTGTTGGCCAAAGTCAAGACCACTTCTTGTCCATCGAAATTGATTACGAAGCTTTCCATGGTCAATGGGTTCCGCTTAACTGGAGATCACTAAGTTTGTTGTGTCAAGGCAAGGCTTAGTTGATTCAGAGGAAAAAGGTTAGGTAATATATTGGATATATTGGCATATATAAGATATATGTTTCAGACTTGGATGTCCCCTACTGGATCTAGGAATTGGATTGGATCCAATTGATCTTAGAGATCTACCTAGTTAATTATCATACAATTTGTTGGCCAAAGTCAAGATTGTGTGATATTTAACGGGATCCTAGCCCGCTAGGTAACACGGTTTCCCGAGTACTCGACAGAGGGTTAGAGGCTCGCCGAAAAATAGTGGGAGGCAATAATTGAATTTGCAATATTCGTTTAATTACTTGCATACGCGCTCAAACAAATATCATTCGTCAAATCAATTAAATGTTAGTTGGACTAATATTTAAACGTTGTTTTAATTAACAGTTGGACTGTATTCAAATAAATAAATTATAGTTGATTAAATAGTTGGACTATAATAATCATTATAATAAATAGTACATAAATCGTTGATTAAATAGTTGGACTATTAAAATCAAGATAAAATTGAAAGATTGACATTTAAAACATAATCCTAGGGAAAATGTATTTAAATGCTTTAATTTTTCAAATTGGGAATAAATTTCAGGATGGTCCTGGAAACTAGTAAGTTACTTTATTTGATAAAATAACATATTAGGCCTAAGCCCGGAGTTAAGCAAATAAGTGGAACATGATTTTTGGAATATTCATGTGATGAAAACTTTAGTGCTTAATCCATTATGCTTGCCAATTAGACTCCTTAATTTTTAATCAGAACTAAGGATTAGATCCTTAAAGTATGATAATGAAATTGAAGGACCTTTATAAATCTATATTTAGATTTTGAAGTACTAAAATTGCAATAATAACTCTTGGAGAGTTAATGACTATTCTCAAGGAGACAAAGTCAAAGTTTGCAATAGGCAAGTAGCGCAAGGCGCACCTTACTTAGATATTCTAGTCAGCCAAGGCTAGGCCGAAGGCTTCTGCGGTGTTGAAATAGGCAAAGGAAAAATCATTATAATCTTCTGGGAAGATAATGACATATCCCGAAATGTCTGCCAAAATTGTGGCAAACGGGATCGTGGAAGCGTGACTGCAGTTTGGACAAAGCAGACATGAAGGAATTGAAGACGGGGCAAGGCTCTGACTTCAAATATGTTTGTCATAATTATGTTCACTACTAGTATTAAAATTGGATTTAAATACTTAGTGTGATACATAAATATATACTGATGTTCAGAATCTGCTATATGCAGGATGCTGACTTCAGATCGAGATTTATCTGCGAATTGGAAACGGGACGAAAGTCACTGTTTTAACCATAGATACCTAAGTTTAGGAACTACCCTTCGGGTTTGTACTTAAATTAGGAAACTGTTATAATATAACTAGTTTGACTAGGAACATTATCTCTATATCAGTGTATAATCCGTTGCGGATGTACCTTTATATTCTAGAACACTAAAGTGTTTACTTATATAAAGTTGATATTGAGATAAACACATTAGATGTGAACAACAGAATTTATATTTTGAATATAAATAAAATCTCAAACATATTAAATGACAAACAAATAGCTCAAACTGATTTGATCAGAAGAAACATTTTATGGCATTGTAGTCTGGGACACAATCAAACAAGAATCGTATATCCACACTTTTGAAGAGTGGGTACTCGGACTGATTTGATTCCATTCAAATAAAGTCAACGAATCTAGTTTATTGGGCAATGTGCCTAAAACACCTTTACTTGGTAAAAGTGTAAATGCCACCGATCCGTTAGCTCTAGTTCATAGTGAAGCAAGTGGGCCAATGTCTAGCTAGGCTAGAGGTGGATATGAATATTTCGTGACCTTTACGGATGTGGCATCACGTTATGGTTATGTGTTTCTTTTGAAACACAAATCTGAAAATTTTAAAGTTTCGACACGAAATAGACAAACAAATCGGCTATAGTATTAGACCGTCACGGTTAGACCATAATGGAAAATACTTAAGCAATAAGTTTCTAATATACTTGAAAGAGTATAGTATTCTTTCAAAGAGGACTCCTCCTGGAACACATCTTTTTGACGGTGTGTCCGAACAGTGATAAACCGAATTTTGTTAGACATGATAAGGTTATTCATGAGTCGCTCTGAGCTACCATTTCCTTCAACGGATAAGCATAAACAATGCAGAACTTATTTAGAATAAGGTTCCATAAAAATCTGTTTGACAGATATCATATTAGATATGAACAGGAAAAGAAACCGGGTTTCTCATTCCTAATTATTTGGGTATGCTGGGCATATGTTTGGATGATACCAAACTAAAACCCAAATTGGATAAGTGTCTAATTGTAGGTCATCCTAGGGTATAGTACTTATAAAACTCACAAGAGAATAATTTAATTGTTGCTCACCATGCGGTTTTCTAAGAGGAATACTGATATGCAGTGGAAAGTGTGAGGATAATAAAACTCGATGAAAATTAGAGTAATACTATTCTAGGCACAGATCCTTAATGGAACACATATAGTTCATCAAGGATGAAACTATACCAGTAATCTTCGAATATACAAGAACCGCATATGTCGGAGAGAGTCAAAAAACAACCTGGGGTATGGGTTTCTGATCTCACCTCATAAAGATGTCAGTCTTATTGAGGTATACCAACTGACTAAGTATGAGGAAGTGATACAAGGTATCAACTCCCTATTATGGCAAAGTGCCATGATATCCGAAATGGATTCCATGTAAATCAACAAGTTTGGATATTAGTTGATGTACCGCAAGGCATTGTGCCTATTGGTACTATATAAGTCTTCAAGGATGACATACATGGAAGGCAACATACCAACGTATAAAGCTAGGCTTTTAACGGAAATGTATCGTTATCAACATTGTGTTGATTACGATGAAACCTTTTGCCTGTTGCCACGGTAAATCCATTTGGATAATGCTTGCTAACGCTGCATGTTTCATTTATGAAATATGTCAGCTGAACGGGAAAATCGCTTTCCTTAAAAAGAAACCTTTTGGAGGATGTTTACAACATCCTGACGGTTTTTTCGTACCAAAACTAGCAAACAAGGTTTGCAGGTTATTCGATCCATGTTTGGATTGAAGCAAGCATTAAGTTCTTAGAATTATCGTTTTGATGTAATCGTAATGGAGTATGATTTAATTCAAAACGAAAATGATTCTTGTGTATATAAGGAGGTTAGTGGGAGCGCACTGACAGTGGCTATCCTATAAATAATGATAATAAATCATTTCTTGGAATGATATTCCCATAAAAACAATCGGTGAAAGCTTGTCTTTCGAGAAAACTCTCCGAGAAATTATACATTGAAAAATGTACGCGACCTGGTGCCTCATACGCTTTGAGCATATGGATTCACAAACAGACCAATCCAAGTGATGGTCACTGGATTGATATTAAGAACATCCGTTAGTTTCTTATAGAACTAAGGATGTTGTCTTAACATATGGAGAAGAAGAAACTTGAAGTGACTGGGATCACTACTGCAAGTTTCCTAACCGATAAAGACGACTATAAGTCGCAACAACGGTACAATAAAGTTTGAATAACGGAACAGTGAGCTGGAAATTTCCAAGCAAGATATTGTTACCGAATAACAACAAATGGTGGTTATTGCTGCAGCTGAGGTAGCAATAGAAGCCATTTGGGTCGATAACAAATCTAATTAGATTAGATATAGTTCTATTAGCAGCTGAGCTAAGCTTCAGCGCAAGCTAAAGAATTAATGGTCTCATCAACGATCCAGATAAATACTTCAATATTCATCTGATTCGTTTGGATCATACATCGTGGCGATGTGATGATCGAATAAATCGCATCAGACGATAATCATGCAAATCCGCTGACGAAAGCCTTTTCTCAGCAGTTTGAACGAACCGTACATAGTTTGGGTGTCAGACACTCGAGTGACTGGCTATAGGCCAAGTGGGAGATTGTTGGACAATTATGACCCATAGCGTCACTATTTGTACAGATCATTGTGTTGTTGTACAAATTAACTATGTGACAAAGGATATTGCTCTCTTATCATTGTGATTAGATCACCAAGATGTATAAATGATAGGAGGTCCTTATGATTTGTTCCTGGATTGAGAATGATATGAGACAGTATCAGTCCACGAAGGATAAATCATTAAATATCCCTAGTCAGAGTATTATCGAGATTGGACATCGATAATACGTAAAGACTAGTATTACACTTGTGCGCCTTGTGAGGGCATAACGTCATAGTTCTCATATATTTGGGTATATGATACTCATGCAAGTGTAATAGGAGGTTGTGTTTTACCGATGGTACGGGAAACAGCTTCGCTCTTGATAGACCCCCTCAGAATTCCATTCGTAGTATGACTATGTGTCTATGGAAGTCCGAAATCAGGGTAGGTGTATTTGGTCTTAACCTGAGACTTGCATCGCTAATACTTGCGACAATCAATATACTTTGGTTTTGGTCGTCCAGGACTTTAACCGGTTTCTGTGTACGCATCTTCTGGGTATATCGAGAATCGTAGTGTGTTGGGTGTGATGTCAAGACGGAAGTGTCACTCTAGTCATATGGAGATGATGGTCACGTAGGATACGATACTGGTTCTCTTATGTATTGCAGTCATCGGGATAAAATTACAAGGTCATGTTTATCCGATTATAGAGACTAGTTACCAGACATCCGACATGCGCTTCGTACGGGGCAGACACAACTCCATCCCCAGGCCTAGCACGTGATCATCCGATACTGGATCGACATACGCAATACTACATATACTACGCCTGATATAGATCGCATATTCCTGTAAGGATATTTCTGGAGAATTGGGTAGGCCTGGCGCTTTGCTAGAAGCCAACCTTGTCTTGTAAATCGGTATAAACGTAGTACTAGGTACTTACGTGTTCGGATAGTCCGACGACCGTATTTACTGCCAACATATCCGGAGATCTCATGGGTCGCTTCCCGAAGATTCACCGATGACGTATACTCACACTTTATTAATCTGGGATTAATTAGATAAGAGAGAAAATTAATCTGGGATTAATTGCGGAGATATTTTATCTGGGATAAAATATCCATAAAAGAGAGATTACGATTAATTTAGAATTAATCGATAAAATAATATATTCGATATATTATACAAAATTGGATTTCGACGCGGAATTAAAATTAGATTTTAATTCGGGCGAATGAGTTAATTTAGAATTAATTGGTTAGCGACGTGAATAGTGATTTCGCTAGGCATAATCATTTAATTGCGTCGCAACGGAAAATTCGTTAATTTGGAATTAGTGAACTCGAGCCCGGGATTATTTGAGAGCGCATTATCATTTCGAATTCGAGTGCAGCACGCAAGTCAAATCAAGCGTCAAATCGCTAGTCGTATCAAGCGTCAAATCATTAGTCAGTTTGAGTGATGTGACAACTTGTCACTTGAATGATTGAGTGATGTGACTTGATGTGAGCTAATGGAAAGCTTTTGAAAGCTTGAATGACATTTAGTGTTATTTTAATCATTTGTATATGTTTTATTTTGATTTTTGAAATCAAAGGAAGTGTATTAGATACACTTAACACATTACAACAAATATCCATATCTCTCTCTCTCATTGGTTCACGAATTCGGAGCCATTTCATCATCTCTCTCTCTCGGCCTTAGAGGCATTTCTTCACTGGTTATTCTGGGTAAAAACCGTGAGCAAGGGAAGCAAAAATGTGGTGATTTTGTGGCAAAATCATCAAGAGCTAGCACTTCGAGAGCGTGCGAAGGTGATAGGGAAGTCCACCCATGAGCTTGGAATCAAATCACGAAGCTTGGAGCTTGGAGGTTGATCCACAAAACCGAAAATGGAGGACCAAGTTGCAGTGCACTGCCGTGACATACAGAGGGCAGAAAATCGAATTTTTGTTGCCCACCGCGTCGCTCAACCGATTGATGTAAGTATTCCGCAACTCCTTGTTGTATTCACACTTGTTTCATGCTTTTTGAAATGATATTGGGAAGCTTAGACTAACTCAACAGTTCGAACGTGTTTCGAAACGCTACACGAACGTATGCATCCAGCCTCATTTCATTTGAACACGTTTACGAACGCTACACGAACGTATGCACTCTGTCTCATTTCCGTTCGAACACGTCTCAGAACGCTACTCGAACGCGCATGTGTTGGATTTTTTAGGTCCATAGGATCGAATACAAGCCATGAAATAGGTGCGAATACAAATCGAGGAAGTCGCGGAATACTTACATCGAGCGGTTGAGCGACGCGGAGGCAACAAAACAAACTTACTGCCTCAAGGGACTGGTCGGAAGTGGGCTGTGACAGTTCACTGGTTTGGCGCCATTTGGTCTCATTCGTCAAGCTCCAAGCTTCGTCGAACGATTCCCGGCTCATGGGTGAACTTCCCTATCACCTTCGCATGTCTCGTAAGTGTGCTAGCACTTGTGATTTTGCCACAAAATCCCACTTGCTTCCCCTCCAATGCTCGGCATTTCCCAGAAAATGCAGTGAAGAATTTCAGCCCTCCATGGGCGTGAATGATGATAGAAGAGAGGAGGAGAGAGAGATGAAAATGTATTAAGTGTTTTTGGTAATTGATTTCCAAAACCTATACCAAATTTTGGCTCCAAAATAGCATTAAATGCTAGCCAACCACACACATAATTCAATCAATCCACATCAATCATGAATAGTGACTGGCGTCAATCACACAAAGTGAAAGACATCCATCACTTGATTGACGAATGATGTGACGCTAGAAGCGACTAGCGATTTGAAGCTTGATTTGATTTGCCGTATTCGAATTCGAAATGCGAATGCGCTCGCAAATAATCTCGGGCTCGAGTTCGCTAATACCAAATTAACGAATTTTCCGTTGCGTCATTATTAAATCGAATTTAATTAAATAATCATGCCAAGCATAATTACTATTTACGTCGCTAACGAATTAATTCTAAATTAATTCGTTCGCCCGAATTAAAATCTATTTTTAGTTCCGCGTCGAAATCCAATTTCGTTTAATATATCAAATATATTAATCTACCGATTAATTCTAAATTAATCGTTATCTCTCTTTAAATGATATTTTATCCCAGATATAAAATATCTCCATAATTAATCCCATATCAATTGTCTCTCACATCTAATTAATCCTAGATTAATTAAAAGTGCGAGTCAAACGTCATCGGTGAATCTTTGGAAGCGACCCATGAGATCCCCGGATATGTTGGCAGTAAATACGGTCGTCGGACTATCCGAACACCTAAGTACCAAGTACTACGTTTTACCGATTTACAAGACAAGGTTGGCCTCTAGCAAAGCGCCATGCCTACCCAATTCTCCGGAAATATCCTACAGGAATAAGGATCTATATCAAGCGTAGTATACCGTAGTATTGCGTATTTCTGTCCAGTGTCAGATGATCACATTCAAGGCCTGGGGCTGGTACAGTGTCTGCCCCGTACGATGCATATATCGGATAACGAGCAACTAGTCTCTTTAGAATCGAATAATCATGACCAAGTCATATTATCCCGACGGTTACAACCTTTATAGAGAACCAGTTCTGTATCCCTGCGCGATCATCAACTCCATATGACTGGAGTGACACTTCCATCTTGACATCACACCCAACACACTACGATTCTCGATATACCCAGAATTGGCGTACACAGGAACCGGTTAAAGCCTTGGACGACCTCAACCAAAGTATATTGATTGTCGTATGCATTAGCGGTGCAAGTCTCAGGTTAAGACCAAATACACCTACCCTGATTTCGGACTTCCATAGACACGTAGTCATACTACCAATGGAATTCCGAGGGGGTCTATCCAGAGCGAAGCTGTTTCCCGTACCATCGGTGAAACACAACCTCCTATTACACTTGCATGAGTATCCTATACCCAAATATACGAGAACTATGCTGTTATGCCCTCACAACGCGCACAAGTGTAATACTAGTCTTTTACGTATTCATCGATGTCCAATCTCGATAATACTCTGACTAGGGATATTTAATGATTCTGCCTTCGTGGATTGATACTGTCTCATATCATTCTCAATCCAGGCACTAATCATAAGGACCTCTCATCATTTATATATCAAGGTGATCTAATCACAAATGATAAGAGTGCAATCTCCATTGTCACATAGTTAATTTGTACAACAACACCGTGATCTGTTCAAATAGTGATGCTATAGGTCATAATTGTCCAACAATCTCCCACTTGGCCTATAGCCAGTCACTCAAGTGTCTAACACCTGAACTATGTAAGGTTGGCTCAAATTGCTGAGAAAGACTTTCGTCAGTGGATTTTCATGATTATCGTCTGACGCGATTTATACGATCATCACATCGCCACGATGTATGATCTGAACGAATCAGATGAATATCGAATTATCTGGATCATTGATGAGACCATTAATTCTTTAGCCTGTGCTCAAGCCTAGCTCAGCCGCTAACAGAATTATATCTAATCTAATTATATTTATTTATCGACCCAGAAGGTTTCTATTGCTGCCTCAGCTGCTGCAATAACCCGCATTTGTTGTTTATTCGGTAACAGTATCTTGCTTGGAAGATTTCCAGCTCACTGTACCGTTATTCAAACTTTATAGTACCGTTTTTATCGGTTAGGAAACTTGCAATAGTGATCCCAGTCACTTCAAGTTCTCATTCTCCAGAATCCAGTGACTATCACTTGGATTGGCCTGTTTGTGACTATATATGCTCAAAGCATATTAGACACCAGGTCGCATACATTTTTCAATGTACGGTTTTCTCGGTGAGTTTCTCGAAAGCCAAGTTTCACCGATTATTATGGGAATATCATTTCCAAGAAATGACATATTATTATTATTTATTAGGACAGCCACTATCAATGCACTCCCACTAACCATGTTATATACACAAGAATCTTTTCGTTTTGAATTAAATCATAAACTATTATGATTACATCAAAATGGTAATTCCAAGAACCTATGCTTGCTTCAATCCAAACATGGATTGATTAACCCGCAAACCTTGTTTGCTAGTTTATGTACGACAAAATCGACAGGATGTTGTAAACATCCTCCAAAAGGTTTCCTTTTTAGGAAAGCGATTTTTCTTTAGGCTGACATATTTCATCTAATGAATCATGCAACATTAGCAAGCATCATCCAAATGGATTTACCATGGCAACATGTAAAAGGTTGAATCGAAATCAACATAATGTTGATAGCGATACCTTTCCGCTAAAAGCCTAGCTTTATACGTTGGTACGTTGCCATCCATGTACGTCTTCCTTGAAGACTTATATAGTACCAATAGGCACAATGCCATGCGGTACATCAACTAGTATCCAAACATAGTTGATATACATGGAATCTATTTCGAACTCATGACACTTTATCATAATAGGGAGTCGATACCTTGTATCACTTCCTCATACGTAGTCAGTTGGTATACCTCAATAAGATTGACATCATTATGAGGCGAGATCAGAAACCCATACCCCAGGTTGTTTTCTGACTCTCTCCGACTTATGTGGTTCTTGTGTATTTGAAGATTACTGATATAGTTTCATCCTTGATGAACTATTTGTGTTCCATTAGGAATCGGTGCCTGGAATAGTATTACTCCTATTTTCATCGAGTTTTACTATCCTCCCACTTATCACTGCATATCAGTATTCTTTTTAGGAAAACCACATGGCGAGCAACAATCTAATTGTTCTCTTGTGAGATGTATAAGTACAATACTTATGTTATCCCTAGGATAACCTACAATTGGCACTTATCCAATTTGGGTTCTAGTTTGGTATCATCCAAATGTATGCCTAGCATACCCAAATTATCAGGAGTGAGAAACCCAGTTTCTTTCCTGTTCATATCTAATATGAAATCTGTCAAACAGATTATATGGAACCGTATTCTAAATAAGTTATGCACTGTTAATGCTTATCCATTGAAGGAAATGGTAGCTCAGAGTGACTCATGATTAACCTTTATCATGTCTAACACAATTCGGTCTCTCAGTTCGGACACACCGTCAAATGACGTGTTTCGGGAGGAGTCCTCATTGAAAGAATACTATACTCTTTCAAGTATATTAGAAACTTATCGCTTAAGTATTTTCCATTACGGTCTTACCGTCACGGTATAATACTATAGCCGATCTGTATGTCTATTTCGTGTCGAAACTATAAAAGTTTCTGATTTGTGTTCTTCAAAAGAAACACACAACCATTACGCGATGCCACATCCGTATAGGTCACGAAATATTCATATCAACCTCTAGCCTAGCTAGACATGGGCCCACTTGCTTCACTATGAACTAGGGCTAACAGATCGGTGGCATTTACACTTTTACCAAGTAAATGTGTTTTAGGCACTTTGCCCAATAAACTAGATTCGTAGACTTGATTTGATCAAATCAGTCCTAGTACCCACTCTTCAAAAGTGTGGATATACGATTCTTGTTTAATGTGTCTCAGACAACATTGCCACAATTAGTTTCTTCTGATCAAATCAGTTCGAGCTATTTGTTTGTCATGTTATATGTTTGAGATTTATTTATATTCAAAATATAAATGTTGTTATTCACATCTAATGTGTTTATCTCAATATCATCTTTATATAATAAAACACTTTAGTGTTCTATAATATAAAGGTTCACCCGCAGTGGGTTAAACACTGATATAGAGATAAAGTATCTAGTCAAACTAGTTACATTATAACAGTTTCCAAATTCAGGTACACACCCGAGGGTAGTTCCTAAACTTAGGTACCTGCGGTTAAAACAGCGACTTTCGTCCCGTTTTCAATTCGCAGATAAATCTCTATTGAAGTCAGTATCCTGTTCAAAACAGATTCTGAATATCAATATATATATTTTATGTATCTCACTAAGTATTTAAAATCTAATTTCAATACTAGTAATGAATACATATATGACAAACATATTTGAAGTCTGAGCCTTGCTCGTCTTCAATTCCTTCATGTCTGCTTTGTCCAAACGGTAGTAACGCTTCCGCGATCCTGGTTGCTACAATTTAGGCAGACATTTTGGGATATGTCTTTTATCTTCCCAGAAGATTATAATGATTTTGCCTTTGCCTGTTTCAACACTCCAGAAGCCTTTGGCCAAGCCATGGGTTTCTAGAATATCGAAGTAAGGTGCGCATTGCGCTACTTGCCTAATTGCAAAGTTTGACTTTATCTTCTTGAGAATAGTCATTAACCCTACAAGAGTTAACTTTCGCAATTTTAGTACTTCTAAAATCTAAACATAGATTTATGAAGATCCTTCAATTTCTTCATCATACTTTAAGGATCTAATCCTTAGTTCTGATTCAGAAATTAAGTAGTCTACTTGACAAGTATAATAGATTAAGCACTTAAGTTGTCATCACATAAATCTTCCAAAGATTATGCCCTACTATTTGCTTAACTCCGGGCATTAGGCTTAATTTATTATTTTATCAAATAAAATAACTTATTATTTTCCAGGACCATCCTGAAAATTTATTCCCAATTTTGAAAATTAAAGCATTTAATTATATTTTCCCTAGGATTATGAATTAAACTTCAATCTTTCAATTTTATCTTGACTTTAATAGTCCAACTATTTAATCAATGATTAAGGTACCATTAATTATAATGATTATTGTAGTCCGACTATTTTAATCAACTATAATTAATTAAATCAAATATATTGATTATTATAATCCAATTATATAATCAAATATAAATGAATAGTTGGATATATAGTCCAACTATTTATTAAAACAACAATTTAATAAGGCTGGATACGCAGGTCCAATTAATAAATCGAATTTATTACAACAATTTCTAAAATTGTCCCACCCATCTAATATCCATCTGATATACATTATTCATGCATCGCAACCATGTATTCACACAAGCATGTTATCAATCAATCTAATCAAATTAATTAATCTGATAATTAGTGATCATCCAATGTTCAAACAACGATTTGATTTTGTTCGAGTCAAACTCGTTTTTGCGAATAAGTACATAAAGTACGAATTCTCGAATTAAATTAAACTACATAATTAAATCCAATTTAACATGCATTTAATTCTAATTCACTATTTAATTCTAAATTAAATAACAAACTTTATTTATTAACCTTTTACGACTTAAATTCCAAATTTAATCGTTTCGGGTCTCAAAGCCCGATTAACGTCCAACGTCAATTTAATTAAAGTCCAATGAGCTTTTAATTAATTTCTTAAGGCGTGGACTTTTGGTCAACTCGGGTCAAACCCATAACCAAAGTCCAATCCTGGATTTACCCCATAAGCCTAAAATTAATTTTGGCCCATTAGGCCCAATTAAATTACAAAGGTCCATTAAGTCGCATTTGGGCTTTATGAAAGCGGTTTTGGGCCTAATTGGATCCAATCCAATTTGCCTTAACCCAACTTTGTACAACAAAGCCCATTAAGCCCAATAACAACACTTAAGCCCAAATATCCAAAATTAGCCCAATTCAATTAAATTACAAAAATCCAATTTTCAAATTTAATTACCCTAAAGTGTATTACACAATTAACCACCCAAATTAACATTTCTAAACATTAATTTACACAATTAATCATGCCATTAACATTAAAACATGTCCGACACATTTTAACAAAAATCAAACCCAATTACATGCTCTTATGCTCTCGGCAATTTGGGGATTTTACGTCCGATTCGAATTCAATCCAATTAATTCCACAATCGACATTAAATCATATTCCCGAATGATTTCCAACACATCCAATTGTCAAAAAATCAAAAAATCCCAAGAACACATAGGGCTCAACCTATACGGCCAACATAACAATTTGGGGCAAATTAGTTCCAAACAAAATTTGATCAAATTGATCAAATCAAACATCAATAAAAACACATCAAGCATACTTAATCATCCAATTTCATAATACATGCTCAAAATCATTTTTAGCCAAATTTTAAGCCCTATGCCAAATTTCATGCTTTTACTCGCTTTGATACCATTGTTGGATTTTCTAGGTCCATGGGATCGAATACAAGCCATGAAATAGGTGCGAATACAAATAGAGGAAGTCGCGAAATACTTACAGCGAGCGATTGAGCGACGCGGAGGCAACAAAACGAACTTACTGCCTCAAGGGACTGGTCGGCAGTGGGCTGTGACAGTTCACTGGTTTGGCACCATTTGGTCTCATTCGTCAAGCTCCAAGCTTCGTCGAACGATTCCCGGCTCATGGGTTAGCTTCCCTATCACCTTCGCATGTCTCGTAAGTGTGCTAGCACTGGTGATTTTGCCACAAAATCCCACTTGCTTCCCCTCCACTGCTCGACATTTCCCAGAAAATGCAGTGAAGAATTTCAGCCCTCCATGGGCGTGAATGATGATAGAAGAGAGGAGGAGAGAGAGATGAAAATGTGTTAAGTGTTTTTGGTAATTGATTTCCAAAACCTATACCAAATTTTGGCTCTAAAATAGCATTAAATGCTAGCCAACCACACACATAATTCATTCAATCCACATCAATCATGAATAGTGACTGGCGTCAATCACACAAAGTGAAAGAGATCCATCACTTAATTGACGAATGATGTGACGCTAGAAGCGACTAGCGATTTGACGCTTGATTTGATTTGCCGCACTCGAATTCAAAATGCGAATGCGCTCGCAAATAATCCCGGGCTCGGGTTTGCTAATTCCAAATTAACGAATTTTCCGTTGCGTCGTTATTAAATCTAATTTAATTAAATAATCATGCCAAGCATAATTACTATTCACGTCGCTAATGAATTAATTCTAAATTAATTCGTTCGCCCGAATTAAAATCTAATTTTAATTCCGCGTCGAAATCCAGTTTCGTTTAATATATCAAATATATTAATTTACCGATTAATTCTAAATTAATCGTTATCTCTCTTTAAATGATATTTTATCCCAGATAAAATATCTCCGCAATTTATCCAAGATTAATTTTCTCTCTCATTTAATTAATCCCAGATTAATTAAAAGTGCAAGTCATACATCATCGGTGAATCTTGGGAAGCGACCCATGAGATCCCCGGATATATTGGCAGTAAATACGGTCGTCGGACTATCTGAACACGTAAGTACCAAGTACTACGTTTTACCGATTTACAAGATAAGGTTGGCCTCTAGCAAAGCGCCATGCCTACCCAATTCTCTGGAAATATCCTTACAGGAATAAGGATCTATATCAAGCGTAGTATACCATAGTATTGCGTATTTCTGTCCAGTATCAGATGATCACATGCAAGGCCTGGGGCTGGTACAGTGTCTGCCCCGTACGATGCATATATCGGATAACGAGCAACTAGTCTCTTTAGAATCGAATAATCATGACCAAGTCATATTATCCCGACGGTTGCAACCTTTATAGAGAACCAGTTCTGTATCCCTGCGCGATCATCAACTCCATATGACTGGAGTGACACTTCCATCTTGACATCACACCCAACACACTACGATTCTCGATATACCCAGAATTGGCGTACACAGGAACCGGTTAAAGCCCTGGATGACCTCAACCAAATTATATTGATTGTCGTATGCATTAGCGGTGCAAGTCCCAGGTTAAGACCAAATACACCTACCCTGATTTCAGACTTCCATAGATACGTAGTCATACTACCAATGGAATTCCAAGGGGGTCTATCCAGAGCGAAGCTGTTTCCCGTACCATCGGTGAAACACAACCTCCTATTACACTTGCATGAGTATCATATACCCAAATATATGAGAACTATGTCGTTGGGCCCTCACAACGCGCACAAGTGTAATACTAGTCTTTTGCGTATTCATCGATGTCCAATCTCGATAATACTCTGACTAGGGATATTTAATGATTCTGCCTTCGTGGATTGATACTGTCTCATATCATTCTCAATCCAGGCACTAATCATAAGGACTTCTCATCATTTATATATCAAGGTGATCTAATCACAAATGATAAGAGTGCAATCTCCTTTGTCACATAGTTAATTTGTACAACAACACCGTGATCTGTACAAATAGTGACGCTATGGGTCATAATTGTCCAACATCATGTATTTTATTGTATCATACATCAGGTCATATCCCATTCAAACGTGTTATCAAACGCTATACGAATGCTTGCATTCTGTTTACCGTTCGAACGCGTTATCGTTCAAACGCGTTATCAAACGCTATTCGAACGCTTGCATTCTGTTTACCATTTGAACGCGTTTACGAATGCTACATGAATGCGCGCACACTGGATAGATTCCTTCATCATGTTTCATGCATTTTTGTTTCCTTAGTCATTCCTTTCCCCATCATATGCTTAGTTAGCTCTCTTTAATATTTATGCCTTTACCGTTATTGTTTATTTATATTTTCCGCATTTATTTATTAGATATGCTAATGAGATTGTGTGCTCGCTTTTATTATTAATGCCTTTATAGCTGTTATTAGTTACATTATTGCACTTTATTGTTTAATACGTTCATGAATTATGTATTTTTCCTTCATTTCTTTCATTTACGATTATGGGTCTGCAAACTTGTATGTTGCTTAAATTATCTGATACGTGTTGCATGAGATTTGGTTATACTATTGCATAAATCCTTTCATTACAAGTGGCATAAGTAAGGGACCATTCCGAACCCAACGGTTTGAGGTCTTCCCTTGCGAGGGGTGAGTGCAGCCTTAAATCATTTTCCCAGTTCACACCGGGTGGCGACTCCATTTTTAGTTCTCCGGTTTAGTTCCCCCGTGGGCTATTCCATACTCCCAACCAGGCCGTGAGCCTGGAACAGCGTCGCCGATTTCTGTGTCCTACAGTCTGGCGACTCCACTAGAGATAGAGAATTGGCCCCGAAATAATGTCTTGTAGTGATTGTGATTTGTGCTTTAGTTAACTGTGTCTATCGTGGGTTGAAGGGGTTTAATCAAAGGCATTATTAGAGCTAAGTAATGGTTTGGTGTCTTTCTTCATTCACTACATTTCTATAAGGAAAAGCTGCAAAGGCACCTATATAATCATTACTCGAAGCTTACTGTGATGGACTAATTTGGAGGACTTGTTGTTTATTCCTGTCACCAAGGCGATAAGAGCCTAAGAGGCTTGGGTATTTAAGAGAGTTCGCTCCGCCCTCCCTCTGGGGAATCTTCAATAGGAAATCCATTTGACAGTCAGTCACGTGTCATAACTCGTTCGCACGTACCGTAAGCTATAAAAAAAGGTCCGCTTACTTGGTCGCTTGAACCCTTGAGTGGGGAGACCTAGTTGTGGGCAATCCTTCACCAACGAAAGCCTTTGTCTACACTCCCGTAAACCCACACGTAGACCATAGTTGTATGACCATTAGAAACTATTTCCTTGTGCTTGTGTTTAGGGACCTGACCGGCGTGAACACACACGTATAACGCAAGCGCACGTATCGTTCAAGTAGTATAAAAAGTATCGATCCCACGAGGACTTAATATCTCTTCTATTAATTTTATGAGGTCAAATGATTACTAGTATCTAACAGGTTGTTTGATTGATTTGAAAAGGTGACGATTCTAAATTTAAAAATAAGTAAATAAAGTTGTTCGAAAGTAGGTTTAAGAAAATTCAATATTAAAAACTATCTAGGGTTGTGATTTCTTTTAATATCATTTTATAGATGAAGTGGTTATCTTAAAGTTGGGTAATATATTGATTTATTAACCTGGAACACTAAATTATGTGTAAGCCTCTGTCGATGGTCAGGCACAAATACCCAGTTTAACCCAATTGAACCATATGTCTATGTCAACCAAATTATCTGGATTCATTAAGTATAAGTTCCAATTATGGCTACCCCCGCCCGACAGGTATGTTCCTATCCTGTAAGAAAATCTATTAAAGGGTTATCTATCCTCAAGGAAGATCGTTGGCTATTGAGTCTAAGGCTGAAACCTAAAATCCCTATGTCTAGTTCATTTTAGATTTACCAGATCAATTTTATTAATGGCCAGTTAATGAAAAAGCATTAAGATTAAGACTCAATAAATAAATCTTTATATTACCCAAGCTATAATCTAACCCCTTATAAAACGGTGATATTAAAAGTCATCACAACCCCAGATAACTAATTTAGTTACAACACATAACTAGGGCTAGTAAAAACTTGAAAATAAGAGACATAAAGTAACAATGCGGTAAAGTAAATACTGAAAAGTAAATTACAATAAAATAAAATGCTAAGGTAAAAGGAATTACTTTTACTACTACTAATTTAGATATCTCCCATAAAATAATATATAAACTTGTGATAACATTACCAATCGACCAATCTGGCGGTATCCTGATTAAGTCAAATTAAGTCCAACCAGCCATTAAGGCGGTAATATTTGTCCATAAACCAGCCATAAATGCGAAACCAAAATTAAATTACCAACCGACCAATCTGGCGGTATCCTTGGTTAGTCAGGTTTAAACCATATTAAAATTAAATTACCAACCGACCAATATAGCGATATCCTTTTTAAGTCAAATTTTAAATAGTGAATATATTATTTTTAAGGGAGATTAATCTAGATAGCAATAATAAAAGCTTTACCTTTTACCCCAGCAAGGGGGAGTTACCTCCTCATTGCTTGAAAAATAAAAACTGCAAAAGTAAAGAAAGAAAAGGTTTGTGCGTAAAAGTAAATTGCGAAAAGTAAAAACTGAAAAATAAAGAAAAGAAAGTGCGAAAGTGGAAATTAATTACTGGAAGCTGTAAATAAACAAACAAGATACAATCTTCTTATTTATTCATTAGGAATTTTCAAAGAAGAAAGTATGAATTTTACAAATGAAATGGCTTGGTATTTATAGGCAAAATTTTGCCTCCATCAAATCATCCATCAAATTCTCCACCAAATCCATTATTAATTTCTCCACTAATTACTCCACCAAATCCATAATTGCTCCACTAATTTCTTATCTTGTTTGGTGGTGATTTGATAATTTTTATTAATTATTTATTAATTTATATTTTGCTTTGAAAATGATTGATAATGACTTTAATAATTATACATCACACACTTCTGGATGGTTAATCAATTTCTGTCATGAAATATTCAGAATTCGAAATTATTTTGTCTTTAAAAGTTATAGATCTTCGAGTCTTCTTTAATCTGGCACTTGAATCAGCTCAATCCGATATCTAAGTGAAAAGTTATGCCCAAAATACGACAGATGCGCAAAACTGGAATTTCCAAAACTGCACTTCGTTAAAACGCCCTTTCAAGTTTCCAATCTCCAAAATTAAAATATCAAGTCCAATAATTGCCCTTATTTGACCCATATTTCGTCCTAAATGATTTCATTAAGTCCCAATATTATTTTATCTGCAAAATAAACTAAAATATATCAAAACGTTCATCAAACCCGAGAAACTAAACAAAATATTAAGTAAAAGGGGCGGTAAATATTGATATATTTTCCGCTCATCAGGACCATCATCATTTGGATTCAGTTGGACTTCTTGTCAGAAATGCGAACTTGTTGGGCCATTTAAATTGGGATGAGTTCGTATCTTATGAAAATTGGGCTAAAAGTTTCTAAAATGCCGATGGGCCACTCTGTTGAAATTGTTTCTTTATGCTTATGCTCAGGACCATCATCATTTGGATTCAGTTGGACTTCTTGTCAGAAATACGAACTTGTTGGGCCATTTAAACTGGGATGAGTTCGTATCTTATGACAATTGGGCTAAAAGTTTCTAAAATGCCGATGGGCCATCCTGTGTTTGGGCCCCTTATCATTTGAAGTTGTTTAGCCATGTTATCGCAAAGTTGTAAACTGGTTGGGCCTTTTCAACTGGGACAAGTTTGTACCTTGCAATAATGTGATTGAAGCTTTAAAATGACAAAAGGCCGACTTATATATTCCATGCATTGCACACATACATGCTGACTGAGAATTTTAAAAGACACCATAGATTCTCGTTGGGTTAGGAAAGATAGAAGACTTATCAAAAGGCCGATAGTAAACATGAGTGAATCAGAGAACGAGGTATCCCGTATGGATCAGTTAGAGACCAATCTCACTAAGGTTACTGAACATTTGCAACCTTGAATACTGCTATGGCTAATATGGCTGTGCCCCGTGCTGGGGGAAACTCTGAGAATATGAGGCGTGAGGAGCCTCCGAATAGGTTGGGGGATGACATCCCCGCTTTTGTTGATGACATGGCTGAATATGCGGCAGGAAGAATGACTGGGTCTCAGGCAGAATTGCAGAAGCTTCGGGATTAGGTAGAATCGGTTTCCCGCAAAATGAGGGGTAAACATTAAGACTTGCTAGATTATAAGGCAATGACTTTCGAAGAACAGTTGCCGGCTCAGTTCAAGATGCCTGATATGGCCAAGTTCAACGGGAATGGGGATCCGAGGGTCCATCTCCGACAATATGTTTTAGTTATGAGTTCAGTGGGTCTATCAAAGCGTCAAGTTCAGAAAATGTTCGGGATGTCGCTCGAGGGGGCACCCGTGGTATGGTATCATGGCCTTGAGAGGAAAGTCAAAGATGATTGGAGAGCATTGGCAGAGGCTTTTGTGAGTCAATATGTTACAGATTTGGAGATTGACTTGTCACTCCGCGATTTGGAGAACACCAAGCAGAAGTCGGAGAGAGCTTCAAGGAGTATGTAGACCGCTGGAGAAGCCATCTTCTAAAGATGCAGACTCGGCCCTCAGAGAAGGACCAAATCAAAATGATCATCAAGAGCACCAAGCCCTCCATTTATGGCAAGTTGAGGAGGATGACCTCCATGATTACTGATTTTCGATAGTTGAGGGAAACTGTCATGGATATTGAGGAAGAAGAGGCTGAGAATAGAAAGTTCTATAGCCTGAACAGGAGGCCCATTGGGGGAACATCAGGTACCAAGCATGTTTCTGCTGAAATTGCTGCCATCCAGAACCGGCGATTCTCCAACCTGGGTAGACCCTTGTCTAAGGTGCTGGAGAAATTAAAGAGACAGGGACTTCTGAAACCCTTAGAGACCAAACCACTTCGACACCCTCTACCACCACATCTCAACTTGAACCACTATTGTCATTTCCACCAACAGAAAGGCCATGACACTAACAGTTGCGCCCGCCTCCGCCATGAAATCCAGGACCTCATAGACTCCCAAAAAATACCTGACCCCGAAAAAGAACAGCCCAACACACATCGAAACCCCCTACCAAATTATCACTCTGTCCCACCACCTACCTATATGATAAGCTTTGGCCTACCCGAAAGCCTTGTCCTCAAATCCTTTGACTACCAAGCCTTTTTCCTGGGGATTTGGGATAGCAACAGCGAAGATGAAACAGAACATGGGAAGAATTTCTGGGAAGACTTCTCCAGTAGTGATGAAGAGGAGGTGAGAGGAATGACACGCAGCGGTCGTTTCTACAGTGATACGGCTGAGAAGGGTAAAAAAGTGTTGACAAAAGGGAGAGAAGTGACAGAAAATATGGATAATACTGAAGGGGATGCAGTGCTGTGCCAGCTAAAAAAGACACGGGCACATGTCAGCATCTGGGAATTGTTGTGTTTGTCACAGGAGCACATGCGTGCTATGGTTGAAGCCTTGAGCAAAATAATAATACCAGAGGATGCTAATCTTACAATGTTGTGGGGTCAGTACAAAAGGAGGCTTTGCAGGCAATAACCTTTTCTGAGGAAGAACTCCCCAGAGGGAAGAAATCATAACAAGCCACTATTCATCAGAGCTGAAGTGGGAGGAAGGAAGACATCCTGTGTAATGGTGGATGATGGCTCATCCATCAATGTGTGCCCTCTGAAGATCCTATCGAGATTGGGAATGAAGGTAACGGATCTGGATCACTCCAATATGACTATCAAGGCATATGATGACAATAAGCGAGGAGTTGAGGGCACTTTCGCTGCAATAGTTAAGGTGTGACCAATTGAGGATGAGGTTGAATTCACTGTGCTCGACATCCCAGCTACTTTTGCTTTGTTGTTGGGGAGGCCATGGTTTCACAAGCTTGGGGGCATGCCTTCCACTCTGCATCAGGCCATCAAGTTTCCATACGAATGAAAGATCATCATCATTAAAGCTGAAGTAGATAATGATGTGGCTGCTTTAAAGGTACAACCTTTCATGAGGTTCCAGGTGTCGACAACCTTCGAAGAATAGGTGGATCCTAAGATGGCTAGGATCATGGAAAAAATGAAGTTCGAGTCGGGTAAAGGTTCAGGTGTCGGAGGAAATCTGCAAAACTTTAAAGGGCAGACCACTCGGAGAGGACTGGGGTACAAGTCTGATGAGGATAAGCTGAAGGCCAAGAAGAAAGGTTTGAAGCTGATGGAATGCTTTGTGAAGGCTACTAGGTATCAATGAGAGCCCGAACCAGTAGAAGTTAATGGGGTCATGATACCGGGGTTTGAGATCTTTCAAGATGTGCTGGGTGAGAAACCGCCGACGGAAGAAGTTGCGAAGGGAGAAGATAAGTGGAAAAAGAGCTGATGAAGCTGGAAAGCCTAACCCTCGAGGAGAATAATGAAGCTGAGAAAAACCCAGTTGCGGAGGATGAAGTGTCCGTAGATGACGAGGATATTTATCTTCCGGATTTATTTGAGTGTACTCCCGCATTTTCTAGTAATAAAGACAATCATTTCGCTTACTTGCCTGAGTCTCTTCCTTTCAATTTGCACGACTTGAGTATATTTGATATCAGCTCCACCAAAACAAATGCATTTAACCTTGGTACACCTGAGAGCCCTAAGGAAATTCTAATTGCAAGTGAGGTTACCTCTGAGGAGAGGGAGAAATTAGAAGGAATATTAGTCAGATATGCCAAAGTATTTGCTTGGTCCTATGAGGACATGCCGGGAGTAGACAGAAGCATCGCCCAGCATACAATACCAACTTATCCAAATATGAAGCCAGTGAAACAGAAACTTCGACGGATGAGACCTGAGTGGGCCGAGAAGGTTAGAGAGGAAGTCAGGAAACAGATAGATGTGGGGTTCCTAGAAGAAGTGAAGTATCCTGAGTGGTTGGCAAATATTTTGCCAGTACCGAAGAAAGACGGGAAGGTCAGAATGTGTGTGGATTACAGAGATCTTAACAAGGCTTGCCCGAAAGATGATTTTCCTCTACCTCATATAGACGTACTAGTTGATAGTGCTGCTTTATATGCCTTGTATTCCTTTGCAGACGGGTTCTCAGGATATAATCAGGTTCTTATGGCTGAAGAAGACAAGCAAAAGACTGCCTTTGTTACTGAATGGGGTACGTATTGCTACAAGGTGATGTCGTTTGGGCTTAAAAATGCAGGAGCTACTTATCAGCGAATGGCCACTATATTATTCCACGATTTGATGCACAAAGAGATTGAAGTATATGTGGATGACATGATGGTGAAATCAGAGACAAGAATCAGGCATATAGAAGCGCTGGAGAAGTTCCTTCAGAGAGTTGACAAATACAACTTGTGGCTTAATCCCAAGAAATGTGTGTTTGGGGTAACATCAGGAAAATTACTGGGACATACAGTAGGAATGGGAGCGATAAAAGTAGACTCTGAGAAAATCAAAGCAATCACCGAAATGCCCGCACCGAAGACTGAGAAAGAAGTTAGAGCATTCATCGGGAAAATTCAGTACATCAGTCGGTTCATCGCCAAGTTGACGTCAGTATGTGAGCCTATCTTCAAACTGCTGAGAAAATACCAACCAGTGAAATGGAATGAGCAATGTCAAAGGCCTTCAACAAGATCAGAGAATACTTAGTAAAGCCTCATTTATTGAAACCTCCAAGACCGGGCAAACCCTTAGTACTGTATTTAGCAGTAGAATCAAAAGCACTGAGGGCAATGATGGTACAGGCAGATGAGACGGTTTAGAGCATGCGGTCTACTATCACAGTAAGAAGATACTTCCATATGAAGCTCGCTATCAAGAAGTAGAGAAGATCTGTTTGGTAGTGGTATGGACGTCCAAAAAATTACGTCATTACTTCCAATCTTACAAGATCTAGGTGGTAGCAAATGAGAATCCCTTGAAGTATCTACATTCAGTACCTTCGCTAGTGGGGAAGTTGGCAGATGGTTAGTGTTGCTGACAGAGTTTGACATTGAGTACCTCACTTCCAAGGTAATCAAAGGGTGAGCCGTAGAAGAGTTCATGGCATTGCAACCTATTGAAGGGGATCAGTACAAGTTTGAATTCCCAGATGAAGAGATCCAAGCAATAACAGTTCAAGGATGGAAGATGTATTTCGACGGAGTAGTGAATTACAAAGAAGCCGAAATTGGGATCGTGATAGTGTCCCCTGAAGGAGAAACCTTGCCTATGGCCAAGAGGTTGACGTTCGGAGTAACTAACAACATGGCCGAGTATGAAGCATGTGCTTTTGGATTGACTGCACTGATAGCCTTGAAGGCTGAGAGCGTGGAGGTCCATGGAGATTCGATGTTGGTAGTCTGACAGATGCTGGGAGAATGGGAATTGAAGGAAGAACGGTTGAAACCTTACATTTTTCACCTCAGAAAGTTGGCACAGGCTATCCCCGATTGTAAGTTTCAGCACTTGCCGCGAGAAGAGAATCAGATGGCAGACGCATTAGCTACACTTGCACTTGGGAAAATCTAGAGAAGTTAGTGATGAGACCATTGGTACTGACAACAGCAAGCAGACCCGTTTATGAGATAGAAAGAGTTTTGGAAGTGGAGATCGACGACGGAAAACCTTGGTACCATGATATTCAGCGATACTTGGAACACAGAGAACTCCCAGAAGGAGCAAGCAGAAGAGATAGAATAGACATTCAGAAGTTGGCTTCTCAGTATGTGATTTTGAAGGGAGAGCTATATAAGAGGCATGCAAATGGCATTCAGCTGAAGTGTTTAAGAAAAGAAGAAGCTCAAAAGGCAATGGAAGAAATACATGCCGGGGTATGTGGACTGCACATGAATGGGTTGAATTTGTCTCGCAAGATTGTAAGACAAGGTTTCTACTGGTTGAACATGGAGACAGACCGTGCGAAGCTGGTAAAACATTGTCATGATTGTCAAGCACATGGTAATATGAACCATTTGCCTCACACAAAGTTACACGGGCTATCAGAGCTATGGCCTTTTTCAGCATGGGAATTGACATGATCGAGAGATTCGACCGAATGCATCGAATGGACACTGTTTCATAGTAGTGGCAATGGACTACTTCTCAAAATGGGTGGAAGCCGAGTCATTTTGTAACGTCACAGTAAAGCAGATGGCGAAGTTCGTAGCTCGGAACATCATATGTCGATATGGGATGCCGAATCATGTACTGACAGATAACGGAGTTCAGTTTCAAGGGGAACGAAGGCAATGCTACAGAGATATGGGATAGGACATCACAAGTCATCACCTTATAGACCGCAGGCAAATGGGGGAGTGAGAATGTCAGATTTGGAAGGGAATGAGTTCACTGAGCCGATCAATGTGGACAGATTGAAGCAATATTTTTCCTGAGAAAGAGAAGACCTGGCAGAAGACCTAACCCAACGGAATAAGAAATTCATTCATTCATGCATGCATGCATACACGTGACGTATTTGCATTCGTTTTTATGTTTTTTCTGTTTTGTAATCACAGGTTCAAAGAAGAAGAGAAAGCGGCAAAGATAAGCCAACCAGAAGCAGCAGCGGTACAGTGTCATCAGTTTCAGGAATAAACCAGTATCAGTTTTGGGGATGAGTCCCTGGGGCGAGGCCCATATCAGCGTCAATATCAGTCTTGGGGATGAGTCCCAGGGTCGAGGCCCACATCAACGTCAGTATCAGTCTTGGGGATGAGTCACAGGGTCTAGGCCCACATCAGCATCAGTATCAGTTTTGGGATGTGTCCCAAGGTCGAGGCCCACATCAGCATCAGTATCAGTTTTAGGATGCGTCCCAAGGTCGAGGCCCACATCATCATCAGTTTAGGGATGCGTCCCAGGGTCGAGGCCCCCGTTTTCGGTTGTAGTTCTGGGATGCATCCCAAGGTCGAGGCCCCCTACATCATCAGTTTTCGGATGCGTCCCAGGTTTGTGACCCACATTGTCATCAACATTGGGATGCGTCATAGGGTCGAGGCCCCCGTTGTCGGTTGCAGTTATTGGGATGCGTCCCAGGGTCGATGGCCCCATGCATCATCAGTTCCAGTTTTGGGATGAGTCCCAAGGTCATGACCCACATTATCAGCGGTATTGGGATGCGTCCCAGGGTCGAGGCCCCCGTTGTCGGTTACAGTTCCGGGATGCGTCCCAAGGTCGAGGCCCACTGCATCATCAACTCAGCTCGAAGTAGCATGCAAGTCAGGTGGCAGCTGGCGAGCCAGGTAAGTAAAAATGCATTGCATAAATTTTATATGATTGTCAATGTCACACACTGCACAAGTCCCATCAAAGTGGGGGCGACTGTAGGCACTGCATTTTTGCATATAAGTCCCGATGATGAGTCTCACATAGAGACACTACCTCTTTAAAATGTGGAAGTCCCGGGAAACGGACGTCGGAAGGGAAGAGTCAGGAATTGACATCTTATTGGATTTAATTCGCTTGTTTAGCTTCGAGTTTGCTTGTTAGACCTCTGTTTTAAAACACTGTTGGGTTTTCTAGGTCAAACCAAGATCAAATTAAGCGATGAAAAGTGCGAATACATCAAAGTAAAGTTGGGGAATACTCACTTTGATCGGCTTTTACGATGCGAAGAACAAAAAAAATTTTCCTTGAAGCTTTCGGCCAAGGTCCCTTGATGTGTTCCTTGTGTTTCGGTCAACCCCATTGTTGGATCTTCAAGCTCCCTCGACGTGAATACTCACTTTGATCGGCTTTTGATGTGTTCCTTGTGACGCATGATGTGACTTGTGGCCCCCACTTGATTCGAAATGCGAGTGGGCTCGCAAACACTCCCAGGCTCGGGTTCGCTAATTCCGAATTAACGAATTTTTTGTTGCGACGTAATTAAATCAAATTTAATTAAATAATTATGCCTAGCAAAATTACTATTCACATCGCTAGCGAATTAATTCTAAATTAACTTGTTCGCCCGAATTAAAATCTAATTTTAATTCCGCGTCGAAATCTAATTTCGTTTAATATATCGAATATATTATTTTATCGATTAATTCCAAATTAATCGTTCTCTCTCTTTAAATAATATTTTATCCCAGATAAAATATTTCAGTAATTAATCATAGATTAATTTTTCTCTCTCTATTAATTAATCTCAGATTAATAATGTGCGAGTCATACGTCATCGGTGAATCTTCGGGAAGCGACCCATGAGATCTCCGGATATGTTGGCAGTAAATCCGGTCATCGGACTATCCGAACACTATGTACCTAGTACTACATTTTTATCGATTTACAAGACATGGTTGGCTTCTAGCAAAGCACCGTGCCTACCCAATTCTCCAGAAATATTCTTAAAGGAATATGTAATCTATATCAGGCTTAGTATACCTATTATTGTGTATTGCGATCCAGTATCGGATGTCACGTGCTAGGCCTGGGGCTGGAATTTTGTCTTCCCCGTACGAAGCACATATCGGATCTCTGGTAACTAGTCTCTATAATCGGATAAACATGACCTAGTCATATTATCCCGATAGCTGCAGCATATAAGAGCACCAGTTCCGTATCCTACGTGACCATCATCTCCATATGACTGAAGTGATACTTCCATCTTGACATCACACCCAATACACTACGATTCTCAATATACCCAGAAGAGGCGTACACGGAACTTGTTAAAGCCCTGGACGACCAAAACCAAAGTATATTGATTGTCGTAAGTATTAGCGATGCAAGTCTCAGGTTAAGACCAAATACACCTACCCTGATTCGGACTTCCATAGAGACATAGTCATACTACCAATGGAACTCCGAGGGGTCTATCCAGAGCGCAGCTGTTTCCGTACCATCGGTAAACACAACCTCCTATTACACTTGCATGAGTATCCAATACCCAAATATATGAGAACTATGCTGTTATGCTCCCACAACGCGCACAAGTGCAATACTAGTCTATTCCGCATTATCGATGTCTAATCTCGATAATACTCCGACTAGGGATGTTTTAATGATTAAACCTTCATGGATTTATATTGTCTCATATCTTATAAATCCGGAACTAATCATATGGACTTTTATCATTTATATATCCCGGTAATCTAATTACAAATGATAAAAGAGCCATTTCCTTTGTCACATAGTTAATTTGTACAACAACACCATGTTCTGTACAAATAGTGATGCTATGGGTCATAATTGTCCAACAATCTCCCACTTGGCCTATAGCCAATCACTCAAGTGTCCTACACTTGAACTATGTACGGGTCGCTCAAACTTCTGCTGAGAAATAGCTTTCGTCAGCGGATTACAAAGTTATCATCTGATGCGATTTATTCGATCATCACATCGCCACGATGTATGATCCGAATGAATCAGATGAATTGTTGAAGTATATACTTGGATCGTTGATGAGACCCTTAATTCTTTAGCCTGTACTGTAGCCTAGCTCAGCTGCTAACAGAACTATTCCTAATCCAATTAGGATAATATAGATCCAAAGTGTTTCTATTGCTGCCTCAGCTGCAGCAATATTCCGCTTTTGTTGTTTATTCGGCAACAGTATCTTCCTTGGAAGATTTCCAGCTCACTATTCCATTATTCAAACTATATAGTACCCTTATTACGACTTATATTCATTTTTTATCGGTTTGGAAACTTGCAGCGGTGAACCTAGTCACTTCAAGTTCTCCTTCTCCATAACTTAAGAAAGCATCCTTAGTGCCTCTAAGATACTTATGGATGTTCTTAACTTCAATCCAGTGACTATCACATGGATTGGCCTGATTGTGACTCCATATGCTCAAAGCTTATGAGACACCAGGTCGTGTACATTTATTTCAATGTACGGGTTCTCGGAGAGTGCCAACAACTTTTAGATCTATCCCAGTAGATCTTTATTCCTAGAATAAAGGTTGTCTCTCCCAAGTATTATATGGAGAATTTTCATGAAAGCCAAGCTTTCACAGATTGTATTATGGGAATGTCATTTCCAAGAAATGATATGTCATCATTATATAGGACAATCACTGTCAGTGTGCTCCCACTAACCTCATTATATACACAAGAATCATATTCGTTTTTGAATTAAATCATATACCATTATGATTACATCAAAATGATAATTCCAAGAACGCAATGCTTGCTTCAATCCATAAATAGATCGAATTAACTTGCAAACCTTGTTTGCTCGTTTTGGTATGACAAAACAGTCAGGATGTTGCATCCTCCAAAAGGTTTCCTTTTAAGGAAAGCGATTTTGACGTTCAGCTGCCATATTTCATAAATGAAACATGCAGCATCAGCAAGCATTATTCGAATGGATTTAACCATGGCAACAGTTAAAAGGTTTTGTCGTAATCGACACAATGTTGATAATGATACCTTTTCGCTACAAGCCTAGCTTAGTACGTTGTATGTTTCCATCCATGTATGTCTTCCTTTAAGACTAATTTAGTACCAATAGGCACAATGCCTTTCGGTACAACAACCAGTGTCCAAACTTGGTAGGTATACATGGAATCCATTTCGGACTTCATGGCACTTTGCCATAATAGAGAGTCGATACCTTTTCGCTATCACATCCTCATACGTAGTCATTTTTTCTTCCTCAATAAGATTGACATCTTTATGAGGTGAGATCAGAAACCCATACCTCCCAGGTTGTTTTCTGACTCTCTCTAACTAACGCGGTTCTTGTGTATTCGAAGATTGTGGTACAGTTTCATCCCTGATGAACTGTTTATGTTCCATTAAGGACTCGGTGCCTGGAATAGTATTACTCTGATTTTCATCGAGTTTTACTTTCCTCCCACTTACCACTGCATATTGGTATTCCTTTTAGGAAAACCGCATGGAGAGCAACAATTACATTGTTCTCTTGTGAGTTGTATAAGTACTATACTTTGGTTACCCTTGGATAACCTACAAATTAGGCACTTATCCAATTTGGGTTCTAGTTTGGTATCATCCAAACATATGCCTAGCATTCCCAAATCTTCAGGAATGAGAAAACCTGGTTTCTTTCCTGTTCATATCTAATATGAAGTCTGTCAAACAGATTTTTATGGAACCTTATTCAAAATAAGTGTTGCACTGATTAATGCGTATCCCTTGAAGGAAAATGGTAGCTCAGAGCGACTCATGATTAACCTTATCATGTCCAACAAAATTCGGTTTCCCTGTTCGGATACACCGCTCAATTGAGGTGTTCCGGGAGGAGTCCATATTGAAAGAATACTATACCCTTTCAAATAATTGAGAAACTTTATTGCTTAAGTATTTTCATCATGCTCTAACCTTGATGGTTTTAATAATTTAGCCGATCTGACTGTCTACTTCATGTCGAAACTCTTTGAATCTATCAAAAGTTTCCGATTCATGTTTCAAAAGAAACACATAACCATAACGTGATGCCACATCCGTAAAGGTTACGAAGCGTTCATATCCACCTCTAGCCTAGCTAGATATGGGCCCACTTACGTCACTATGAACGAGGGCTAATAGATCGATGGCACTTGCTCTTTTACCAATTAAAATATGTTTTAGGCATTTTGCCTAATAAACTAGATTCGTAGACATCATTTGAATAGAATGAAATCCGTCCTAGTATCCACTCTTCAAAAGTGTGGATATACGACTCTTGTTTAATGTGTCCCAGACAACAATGCCACAAATAAGTCATACGTTTGAGATTCATTTATAGTCAAAATATAAATACTGTTATTCATATCTAATGTGTTTATCTCAATATCATCTTTATAAAATAAAACACTTTAGCGTTCTAGAATATAAAGGTATACCCGTAACGAGTTATACTCTGATATAGAGATAATGTTTCTAGTCAAACTAGGTACATTATAACAGTTTCCTAATTTAAGTACATACCCGAAGGATAGCTCCTAAACTTAGGTCTCTACAGTTAAAACAGTGACTCTCGTCCCGTTTCCGATTCACAGATAAATCTCAACTGAAGTCAGTATCCTGCTAATCAGCAGATTCTGCACATCAGTACATATCTTATGTACAACACTTAGTATCAAAATCCAATTTTGAAACTAATAGTGAACATGTTTATGAAAAACATACTTGAAGTTGGAGCCTTGCCCGTCTTCACTTCCTTCATGTCTGCTTTGTCCATACGGCAGTCACACTACTAGTGTCCCCGTTTGCCACAGTTTAGGCAGACATCTTGGGATATGTCATTTGTATTCCTAGAAGACTATGATGATTTTGCCTTTGCCCATTTTAGAAGCTCTGGCTCTGCTTCATTGAGCATAGCCATCAACTCTCCAAGAGTTTACTCTTGGTTCACAATGAACCTGCCCCAACTTTCGGGTAGAGACTATAAGATCAAATCTTTGGTAGTCTCAGCCACGTAGGTAATTCCCAACTAACCTAGCTGATCGACGTCAACAATCACCTGCGACACCTAGTGCTCGAAAGATGTACCCTCTGACATACACGAGCGAAAGAGCTTCTTTTGCAATTTGTACTTCTAAGATCTAAGAATAGATCTATGAAGATCTTTAATTTTATCATCATGGTACAATGATCTAATCCTTAATTCTGAAGATGGAATTAAAGTGTCATTGCATCAAGTATAATGGATTGAACACTAAAGTTATTATCACATGAATCTTCCAAAGATCATGTTCTACTATTTGCTCAACTCTGGGCTAAGGCCCGAGATGTAATTCTATCAAATATAATAACTTCTCAATTCCCAGGACTATCCTGAGGTTCTTTTCCCAATCTGAAAATTAAAGCCGTTTAAAGACATTTTTACCCAGGTTTATGTTTTAAACACTAATCTTTCAGTTATCTTGATTGCTATAGTCCAACTATCCAATCAACGATTTCATTTACTATCGATTATAATGAGTACTATAGTCTAACTATATAATCAACTATAATTTGTTTGGTTAAATTCAAATATATTGATTACTATAATCCAATTATATAATCAACTATAAATGAAATAGTTTGAATACAGTCCAACTGTTTAATTAAAACAACGATTAAATATTAGTCCAACTAATATATTTATTATTTAATGACGAAAAATTGAAATGAGCGCGTATTAGCAAGTATCTAAACGAAATTGCAAATTTAATATTTGCCTCCCACTATTTTTCGACGAGCCTCTAACCCTCTATTGAGTACTCGGGAAACCTTGTTTCCTAGTGGGCTAGGATCCCGTTAAATAACACATAACCTTGACTTGGCCAACAAGTTGTATGATATTTAACTAGGTAGATCTCTAAGATCAATTGGATCTCATCCAATTCCTAGATCCAGCAGGTGGACATCCAAGTCTGAAACATATATCTAATATATGCAAATATATCCGATTATATCCCTAACCTTTTTCCTTTGAATCAACTAAGCCTTGGCTTTGGCACAACAAACTTAATGATTCCAGTTAAGCGGGACCCATTGACCTTGGAAAGCTTCGTAATCGATGTCGATGGACAAGAAGTGATCTTGACTTTGGCCAACAAATCACAACTTGGACAAGAAATGCGATATGGAACAAAGCCTTCATGATTCAAACACATCCGCGATGGACAAAGGTCTTGACTTTGGCCAACAAACCAGTGCCAATCTTGGATCTTGAGAATGAATCATTCAATGGAAGGAAAAACGCTTAATATATGTTGAGGGTTTTTCGCGTAATTGGCAACCAATTAATTATCTTGATTAGGTCTCATCATACACCCTTAAACATGCATTCTAAAAGCATAATTAGGCGTGGTAAATAAATTAATAATGATATGCGGATGGATATTTAAAACAACTTGTTCCTAGCACAAATCTTACTTCTACCCAATTACATAACACTTCTAAAGAAACCTCATTTACATTGAGTGGAATAGGTGAGAAGAGAAAAAAACAAAGAGTCAAAAGGTAATAGGCATGACACGCAGGTCAAATTTAATAAATTCTAAATTTATTACAACAATTTCCAAAATTGCCCTCACCAATCTAATATCCATCCGATATACATTATTCATACATGACATCCATGTATTCACACGCAGGTCAAATTTAATAAATTCTAAATTATTACAACAATTTCCAAAATTGCCCTCACCAATCTAATATCCATCCGATATACATTATTCATACATGACATCCATGTATTCACACGCAGGTCAAATTAATAAATTCTAAATTTATTACAACAATTTCCAAAATTGCCCTCACCAATCTAATATCCATCCGATATACATTATTCATACATCACATCCATGTATTCACACAAAGCATGTTATCAATCAATCTAATCCAATTAATTAATCTGAAATTAATGACCATACAATGTTCAAACAAGGATTTGATTTGCGCGAGTCCAACTCATTTAAGAATAAGTACTCAAAGTACGAATTCTTAAATTATATCAAACTACAACATTAAATCCAATTTAATTTGTATTCAATACTAATTCTATATTTAATTCTAAATTAAATAATTACACTTTATTAATGAGCCTTTGCGACTTAGATTCTAAATCTAATCCTTACGGGTCTCAAAGCCCAATTAACATCCAATGTCAATTTAATTAAAGTCCAATGGGCTTTCAATTAATCTAATCCTTGGCAACCAAAGCCCAATAAGGAATCACCCTTTGCCAAAAATCAATTTAGGCCCATTAGGCCAATTAAAATATTAAAGGTCCATTATATTATATTTGGACTTTATGGATATGGTTTTGGCCTAATTGGATCCAACCAATTAACCTAAACCAAACTTGGCCCAACCAAGCCCATTAAGCCCAAATACAACTTTATAAGCCCAATTCCAAATTTAGCCCAACTAATTAAATTCCAAATTTCACAATTTAATTAACTAAAGTGCATTAGCCATAATTAATTAGTCAAATTAACATTTCCAAAATACCAATTACACTAATTAATCATGCTAATCTTCATCAACACATGTCCAACATTATTGAATCAAAAAATCATCTCATTTCCATGCTTATTGCTCACGGCAATTCGGGGATTTAATGTCCAATTCTGATTTCAATCCAATTGAATCTCAAATCAACATTTCCCAAGTCTTTCAACTCATCCAATGATCAAAAGAACAAAAATTACCATGACATTAGGGTACCACATGCATTCGGCCAAGCCTAATTTCTGGGGAAAAATTAATCCAATTAAATTTTCATCAAATTGATCATGCATAACTTTAAGTTATCATCATTCAAGCATACTCAATCAAACAATTTCATCAAATCATGCTCAAATCAATTTTATCCAAATTTTACCCTAAATCAATTTCATGTTTAATCAAGGCTCTGATACCATTGTTGGGTTTTCTAGGCCAAACCAAGATCAAATTAAACGATGAAAAGTGTGAATACATCAAAGTAAAGTTGCAGAATATTCACTTTGATCGGATTTTGTGATGCGAAGAACAAAATTTTTTTTCCTTGAAGCTTTCGGCAAAGGTCCATTGATGTGCTCCTTGTGTTTCGGTCAACCCCATTGTTGGATTAATAATGTGCGAGTCATACGTCATCGGTGAATCTTCGGGAAGCGACCCATGAGATCTCCGGATATGTTGGCAGTAAATCCGGTCGTCGGACTATCCGAACACTACGTACCTAGTACTACGTTTTTACCGATTTACAAGACATGGTTGGCTTCTAGCAAAGCACTGTGCCTACCCAAATCTCCAGAAATATTCTTAAAGGAATATGTAATCTATATCAGGCGTAGTATACATAGTATTGCGTATTACGATCCAGTATCGAATGTCACGTGCTAGACCTGGGGCTGGAATTGTGTCTGCCCCGTACGAAGCACATATCGGATCTCTGGTAACTAGTCTCTATAATCGGATAAACATGACCTACGTGATAGCTGCAGCATATAAAAGCACCAGTTCCGTATCCTACGTGACCATCATCTCCATATGACTGAAGTGATACTTCTATCTTGACATCACACCCAATACATTACGATTCTCAATATACCCAGAAGAGGCGTACACAGAACCTGTTAAAGCCTTGGACGACCTAAACCAAAGTATATTGATTGTCGCAAGTATTAGCGATGCAAGTCTCAGGTTAAGACCAAATACACCTACCCTGATTCGGACTTCCATAGAGACATAGTCATACTACCAATGGAATTCCGAGGGGTCTATCCAGAGCGAAGCTGTTTCCGTACCATCGGTAAACACAACCTCCTATTACACTTGCATGAGTATCCAATACCCAAATATATGAGAACTATGTCGTTATGCTCCCATAACGCGCACAAGTGCAATACAAGTCTATTCCACATTATCAATGTCCAATCTCGATAATACTCCGACTGGGGATGTTTTAATGATTAAACCTTCATGGATTGATACTGTCTCATTTCTTATCAATCTGGAACTAATCATATAGATTTTTATCATTTATATATCCCGGTAATCTAATTACAAATGATAAAAGAGCAATTTCCTTTGTCACATAGTTAATTTGTACAACAACACCATGTTCTGTACAAATAGTGATGCTATGGGTCATAATTGTCCAACAACACATCCCTAGCCTAAAACCAAAGCCACACACCCACCTAGCCCAAGCCATCAAATCACATCCAATAATAATTAAAACATTTAAAACAATGTCAAAAATTAAATTAAATCAAATAAAATCAAGATAAATCACATACCTAAATAAAAACAAATCAAATCAAATCAAATATATCATCTTCCTAATCAAATCAAATCATATCTAATCACTTCCCTAATTAAAATATTTTTTCCCTATCACACACTAATTAAAAATATCTCCCATAATTACACAAATCCTTTCCCTTTTCACACAAGGTAAACCCCAACCCTTTGCCTATAAAAAGAAGCCTAAACCAACCTTAGAACCCATAGCTCATTCTCACGAAAACACAAAAAGACAATAACCTAGCAACTCAAGCCCAAAGCAACAAGAAACAAAGCAAATAATTCTCTTTTCTCCTCCTCTATACCACCACCGAAACACTCTCCCAAAACAGCAAAGGAACATCACCAAAACACCCCCATAAACAGTAAGCATCATCACTGAAACATACCCCTGAAACATCCCTTCCCTTCACCGAAAATCACTGCTAAAAATAGTCCCTACAATCACCAGAAATCACCCCTGAAACTGCACTGCAGTGACCAAAAATACACCCCAAACAGCAGCCCAAACACCCTCAAACAGTAGCCTAAATTGCCGAAAAAAGTGACCCAAAAACTGCACCTCAAGAAACCCCAAATACCGCAAACAGTAACAAAAAAACACAACAAGAAACAGCAGCGAAACAGAGTAAAACAATAGCCCGAGCAGCGAGGCAACAAAGAGAAACAATGAACCAGTGAACCGGTGGAGCTGCGGAGCATCAACCCCTTCCGACAACCGCGTAGCGCATTTCCGAGAGACGACTTAAGAGGTTAGACCTGAGGGTACCCTTTTTATTTATTCTCCTTTATTTTCATTTATTTTATTACTTTATTTCACATGAGTATTGTGGATTGGTGCATGATGTGATTTTCGGATGATCTTGTGGTATATCGGATGGAAACCCAGACGTAAATTTCGAAGCTGAATCCGAATGGACGGTATTACGGTTTGCACTTGGGATACAATGTCACGTACCACTTGAGAGATTCAGATGTTTCGTTTCATCCAACCTTGTGTTTGAGCATGATTTAGTCGTTAGTATGTTATTACTTTCTGCATGTTACTTAGTTATGCATTGTAATGTAATGCGCATGGGCAAATCAAGTTGGATTAAAGGTCCTCCGTTTTGAGGGATGAAAAGCCTAAGGGCTACCTTTACCACAACGTTTTGCTGCGCTGGACGAAGTATGTTTGATTGAATGTGAGATATGTTTAATCGGACATACGAACTCTCGTATCATTGTCTAATTTATTTATGCATTGTAATGTAATGTGCATGGGCAAATCAAGTTGGATTAAAAGTCCTCCGTTTTGAGGGATGAAAAGCCTAAGGGCTACCTTTACCACAATGTTTTACCGCGCCAGACGAAGTATGTTTGATTGAATGTGAGATATGTTTAATCGGACATACGAAGTCCCATATCATTGTCTTATTTATTTATATGCATTGTAATGTAATGCGCATGGGCTTATTATGTTGCTCTAAAGGTTCTCTACTTGAGGGAAGAAAAGCCTAAAAGGCTACTTTTACCATGACATTTCGGCGCCTTTTATTATTCCGTTATTTGCTTTCTGTATGCCATCTCCTAGTTAAATCATGCATCATAGTGTAATGCACATGGGCAAACCAAGTTGGATTAAAGGTCATCCACCTTAAGGGATGAAAAGCCTAAAGGCTACATTTGCCATGATGTTTTGCCTCGCCGGACGAAGTACACTCGATTGAATGTGAAATATGTTCAATCGGGCATACGAGGTCCTACATCGTGTATTTGTTTATCCATATATGTGTTTGTGTCATTTCAGATGCCATTTTGGCAATCTCGTTCGAACGCATTTCCAAACGCTATACAAACGTATGCATCCTGCCTCATTACGTTCGAACGCATTTACGAACATTACACGAACGTATGCACTCTGTCTCATTTTTCGTTCAAACGCGTCTCAGAACGCTACTCGAACGCGCATGCATTTTATTGTATCATGCATCAGGTCTTATCCCGTTCGAACGCGTTATCAAACGCTATACGAACGCAGACATTCTGTTTATCGTTTGAACACGTTATCAAACGCTACTCGAACGCTTGCATTCTGTTTACCGTTCGAACGCATTTACGAACGCTACACGAACACGCACACACTGGACAGATTCCTTCATCATGTTTCATGCATGTTTGTTTCCTTAGTCATTCCCTTCCCCATCATATGCTTAGTTAGCTCTCTTTAATATTTATGCCTTTACCATTATTGTTTATTTATATTTTCCGCATTTATTTATTCGATATGCTCATGAGATTGTGTGCTCGCTTTTATTATTAATGCCTTTATAGTTGTTATTTGTTACATTATTGCACTTTATTATTTAATATGTTCATGAATTATATATTTGGCCTTCATTTCTTTCATTTACGATTATGGGTGTGCAAACTTGCATGTTGCTTAAATTATCTGGTATGTGTTGCATGAGATTTGGTTATACTATTGCATAAATCCTTTCATTACAAGTGGCATAAGTAAGGGACCATTCCGAACCCAACGGTTTGAGGTCTTCCCTTGCGAGGGGTGAGTGCAGCCTTAAATCATTTTCCCGGTTCACACCGGGTGGCGACTCCATTTTTAGTTCTCCGGTTTAGTTCCCCCGTAGGCTATTCCGTACTCCCAACCAGGCCGCGAGCCTGGCACAGCGTCGCCGATTTCTGTGTCCTACAAAAGGTCCATTGTCGGCGTGCACCACTTCGGCTTCGTCCTTCTAATTCCAAAAAACATGTTATAGGTGGTTGGTCCATCTATAACAACACATCATTGTCTGCAGTGGTGCTTCCTACCTGTAGGTTTATTGGGACGACTCCCTTAGTTGTCGTTGCTCCCCCATTGAAACTTGTGAGCACTACTTCTATAGGGATGAGATCGACCTCTGACTTCGCTAATCGTCCCAACATCATAACTGAGATAGCGTTAATGGCCACCTTGTTGTCGATCAACACTTTGGTAACTGGTATTACATTTTCCTTTGCCTTCACATACAATGGTCAGGGTTGCTTTGTCGTTTACTGTGGAGGTTTCGGGAATGTCATTTTCCCAGGCACTCCTATTTCCATCATTTGTCCATCACTTACACCACCTCGAGGTGAATCCTCCTCTGCATCCCATTCGGAAGGTGGCAATATGGCCGAGCCATTGTACGATGTATCGCCGGTGAGTATCCTTTGTTTCTCTGCTCTGGTTACGATCCGTTTTATTTTGGGCTTTCCGTATAGCACGAGATACGGGGATCGACCCAAGTCTTCCCCCAATATCCCAACGGCTGGATTTATGGCTTCGTTTAATTCTTTAAGAAGCCGACTTTGTGTTGTCCATCTTCTCCACGCGTCGGCACACACATCTATTTCTTCTTCTACATCTGTCAGCTTGTTATATGAAAAATCCCTGCTTTCTATGGTAAGCGTTGCAACTCCTGTCCCTTCCCCGTCATAGACGTCTTCACTCATTCCAGCTTGAATTTTTCAGATAGCAAGTAATGATTAGCCACAATGGTGGCATGCTGCCAAACTAAATAACAATAGGTTGTTCTTCATCGTCTGTTTCGTCCCGCTTCTTCCGTCGGTCAAACTTGGTTCGGTGTTTGCAGTCCTGACCAATTTCCTTTTCGCCACAACCATCTTTGGCATCCATAACTACTCTTTTTTTTTATAGGGGTGTCAGTTGGGAGGGCATGGCCTCTCTTTTCGTGGCCAATATGAGCTTTCACCTCACATCACTGGTGCATCATCTGGCCATAATTCCTTTGATGTCGTCTCAACTACGTCATTGTCATCTCATCCACAGGAACATAGTTCTTTCCTTGTTGGTTATAGGAATGCCAAACATTGGGCCGGTGAAACCTCGGCCTAAAAGTTATGATATTCTAGACGAAGTTTGAGTATTCTCCATAGAACCTTGGTTCGATAATTTTCGGATGCCATACTGCTGGCTCCCTTTTCGGTGGACCCCTCTCACAAGTTTCTTCCAAATTTTTCATCCATTTTATACTGTTCTGACAGCGAATACATAAATTTTGTGGAGCCTTTCTTTCTTGGTGCAGCTCTATCCTCTTAAGGGCACTATGGCGTTGGTCGCTATGATCTTCATCTAAGACCATCTTAACTTTTGGAAAATTCATCTTAGTTAGGTCAGAATTAATCATATTCAATTCCAACGGTTTAGGGAACGGGTTGTCATCCACAGCCAACTTGCCTTTTTTTCGAACGTTATTCGTCCAGATTCTATGGCATTCTGTAACACATTTCGAAACAAAAGGAAACTATTAGTTGAATGAGACCATGCATTATGCCACTTACAATATCTCTTGCCGCTAACTTGCTCGGGGCTTGGCATTTTGTGGTGGTCGCTTAATTTAATTTGTTTATCTTTATATAATTGATCAAATATGGCATCAACTTTAGTGACGTCAAAAGAAAAAGTCCTACTTTTTTATCATTTTCTATCTTCGGGCATGGTTCGGCCCACGTCTTACATACATATGACTTTCCCTTAATTAATTCGGCCAGGCACATGTCGGCCGATTCAACATTCATTTCTCCTACCTTGTAGTTTGTATTCCTATAATAAGTCCCGATACTAGCATTATTCATTTGCTCTTCTTCCATCGACAATCGTTCATATCTCACTACGCTAGTGGTGAGTTGGAGAAGGTCCCATAACTCTCGATCTTGAAATTTCTTTTTTAAGTCAAAGTTAAGACAACTTTGAGCGATTTTTACAAATTCTTTTTTTGGAAAAGGTATATAGCACCGGCCTCGGGCCGCTTTAAATCTTTGCAAAAATGTTTCGGCCCTTTACCTGGCAACTGCCTCAAATTTTCCAAATCAGCCAGGGTCACTTCAGACTCGATTTTATAGAACTGCACATGGAACAACTGTTCGATTTGGTATCAGTTCTCCACCAAATTGGGTGGTAGTCTAATATACCAGGAAAAAGCTATTCCTGATAATGAACCATGGAATAGTCTCAATTTATGGAAATCATTCGTCTCTCTACACTAAAGAGTAAATCGCCCTATATGTTATTTAGTGGAAACTTCTCCAGATCCCGTGAACAAGAGAATTCTGGTATTTTGTAATTCCTGGACCATGGATACGCTAAATCAATCCAAATCGGATACGGTTTCTGATACCTCGGCCGAATTGGCCTCAACCCCAAACCGAATTGATTTTAGAGAATCTCAGTCATTTATTCTCTTAACACATCGTTGCCATTGAATGACACCCTTACAGGCGGTGGTTGTGGTCCCCTTACAAATGGGACATGGTCTTGACCTTGTCCTTGTAAACCTTGGGACAATGCTACCTCATGTTGTATCACATTCGGCCCTAGGTGTAGGCTAAAACTAATAGGATTTACCCTTCATCGGGACATTGTTGGGGCAACAATCCCTTGTGGAGATGGAACATTGCTTGGTCCAGCCTAATGATTACTTAACGTATGAGGAGGTGTGATCCCTGGTGGGATTGCCTCCCCCATTTGCGCATCTAGCCATTAACTCATTTAATGAACTCATGAGTTTGGCCATGTTTTCATAATGTGAATTGCTAGTCGAAATGAACTTATCTATAACATGAGTATTTTGAAGTGTAACTTGTTCAACAACGTCCTGGGTAAATTCGCGGAACAAGGCGCACATCACGTTAGGATTGATTGAACGCTCTCATAGTGTCATAATGACTTGTTTCTGCTAATCCCTCAAAATGGACCACTACAGTTGGAACTTGAGTTTGGTTGGTTTGCTCCAATCCCCATTCCTCTGTACTTGAACCATTCTAAACATTCTTTTTCGGAGGCATCTTCACTTATTGCACCAAATTCTCCCACTGTGGTTGCCAAAAAATATTCGCTCAATTTTAATACACGTGTAAGGTTCCAAACCTCCTGAGATAAAGTCCCAGAAATGGGTGATTGATTCCATGAAAATGCCTCCAATGGGCACAAGCATACAGATTACAGCCCTAAAGATTACAAAGCTAAGAATTTAATCTACTTGCTCATTTTGAGTATTTTTCTCCTTTTTTTCTTTCTCTTTTGTTACGCTTGAGCCTTCTATAGTGCACGATCATGCTAATTGCTCAAGCGGTTTTGATGTCTTCATCTCATTAACCCCCCTCCCACGTTTCCTATTAGCATGTAACTGCTAGATCATATGCGCAACCGCTAGATCATGCGTGCAACTGCTGGGTAACTTGCTAGATCGTGGGGATTACTGCCAGTCTGTGCAATAACCTACTTATAACCGGCCAAATGCATGGTACCTTCGCATATTCGTTCTTCTTTCATTGTTCTTTGCTTGTTGTTTGAATCGCCCTGAGTTGAATCTTTCTGGGTCAATTCCTTCACCATTATTCGTCCAGAACAACGCCATGCCTTTTCGTCCTTAGATACTCATGCCTTTTCATCCTTTGATATATCATGCCTCTTTCGTCCTTTGATTTTTATTTTTCTGTTAACAATAATATATATATATATATATATATATATATATATATCAGAATATTATAGAACGGGTGTATCATGTCATCGATATGCCCATTTCACACAAATCATGTGGACTAACAATATAAGATGTTTTTGAAGGACGATTAACAATTTAACCATGTCGACCAAGGACATTCAAGCCATGTTAAGGTAGTTATATTACATTACATGCATTTCATTTCTTTTGTTCTTCTATTTGTATATATCCCCTATTAGGGGTGGGCGCGGTTCAGTTTGGTTCGGTTTTTGCTAAAAACCGAACCAAACCATATTTAATGGTTCAGATTTTTTACCTCTCAAACCAAACCATTAAATAACGGTTTGGTTCGGATTGAAAATTTTTTAAACCAGCGGTTTACGGATTGGTTCGGTTCGGTTTACGGATTATTATATTTAAAACAAATTTTCATCCACTTAAGTGAAGACAAAAAAAAAATTAAAAAAAAAAACTAGTCTATCCAACAAATAGTATGAAGTGATAGAGTGTAAGCTGTGACTCCAGGGAACACATACACTCCATAAAGGATTGAAAAATGAGGCAGAATTAATTCTTGTATTTTTTTAAAATTACCTCGAATAATGATGACAATATTCTAATTAAGAGACAAATCTAACATCTTACTTTCAAGAATAATGATGCTACCATAAAACAAAAAAATTTAAGAATAAAAGTATTAACAAATAAATTAAAGAATAAAAGTATTAACAAATAAATTAAGAATAAAAATATTAACATATTAATATAAAGAAAACATAGAATAAAATTAAAAGAAAAATACAATTTTTTTATAAAAATATTTAATTTTTTTTAATTATAACAGTTCGGTTCGGTTTAACAGGTACGGTTCAGATTAGCTCCTGAACCGAACCGTAAACCATTTGGGGTGGGCCAATCCGAACCGTAAGAAAAAAAATCGTAAATTCGGTCCGGTTTGCGGTTTGGTTCGGTTCAGTCGGTTTTTTTGCCCACCCTATCCCCTGCTATTTGAATTAGTTTTATTAAAATCGGACCGGATCGCCCGATTTAATCGGTCGAATCGAGAATCAGTCGTGAGTCTGGTCCAGTCAAAGCCAAAAAATCAGTCTTAAAAAATCGGTTAAAATTGGTCAAAACCGGTGAATCAAGACCAGATCAATTTTTTTAATTTTTAATTTTTTTGTAATTTTTAAATAAATAAAATTATTTATTACGTAAGCCGATTTCATCGAACTTTTGGACACGGTTCAACTGGTCGGAGGAATGACCAACACATGATTTGACTATTTTCTTATAGTGACATATCAAAAATGGTTGATGGCTTGTAAGATCTATCCATACAATGAAATTATTTTTTACAAAAATTGTTGGCAAAAAATATTTTCTGGTTTTTTATGGTGCCCTCATGGAATATGGGCATACCATACTAGTAATGGCTCAGATATTTTTTGTTATAGCAGCTTGTGTGGACAGCAACCTAGCCATGAGTGGAGCAGTAGATTCTGGGTATGTCATCAAATTTGGCTGCTACTGTACCACTATATGTGCTGCAAGATGATGCATGCTAGATTCAATGATATTGAACTTAAAACGGATGTCATTAAATTTAAATTTTTTTTTTATTAAATTTGAAATTGATACTTGAACTTAAAATATTTCATGTTCAATATTAGAAATTCAAGTTCAATACCTTATTTCAAATTCAATGCTTTGGATTTCAACTTTAATGCTTGCATACTTCTAAAAGAATCATATGGAATACTTTTATTTCTAAAAAGAATCATTTTGATAGCCGAAATTTAATCTTTTATGTTTGGAAAGGTTTAAAATTGATATTTTTCCCAAGTTCAATGTTCAAACAAACAAATCTGTGTTGGAATATGTATTTGCGACCTTCTAAAGCAAAAAAAAAATAGCTTCATTTAACAGAAATAATATGCCAATCCCCATCCTCACTTGGATTTTCTGTCTACTCCTTTACCGGTACCTTAACCAAAGCAAACCCCATCTAAAATCTTACTACTGTTTGAAAAGAAAAATATCATAATTTATCAAATTAGGTTAATTAACCATCTTAAGTTGATGGGTGTTCATGCAATTTTTTTTTTTTTTTAATAAATGAATAAGTCTATTTTTTATATATCTCAATATAAAAATTAAGAGAATATAAATGCCTATCGCTTTTATAGAGATTAGTTTTCGGCGGACCACCATTAACTATGTCCCAAGGGACTCGGCCATGCTCAAAAACTGTGAGAATAAAGTCCGTCGGCTAATAATTACATCAATTCTTTATTCACTCACGCCACCATACGAAGTCAAACCCAAAACCTAATATATAAAATAGGAGTGTCTTTTAAAAAAAAAAATTAAGAAAGCTTTATGTCTCTTCCTTAAATAAACCTCACCCCACCAAAACCCAAATTAAATGCATCCTCTAAGATTAGAACCTATGATCTCTTGCTTCTACTGCAACGGTTAAACCAACTAAGCTATCTTTTGAGGATAAAATATGATATAACTATCTGATGAGTGGTATTTCTATCACTTATTCCCACTCATTTGACCTAATATTTTGTAAAGTTTCTTGAGTTTTGTGAACGTTTTGATATGTTTTGTGTTATTTTGTAGATAAATAAAGTTTGGAAAGCATTGGAGGCAATTTGGGGCAAAAACGGACAAAAATGCGTCAACAGGGATATTTTGGTCTTAAGCGCGTCGCGACGCCAAGACTTCTGCGTCGCGACTTCTAAAATGCGCCGAACTGTGCTAACGTGCGCCGGGTCCACAAATCAGAATCTGAGAAACGTTTGACTTTGCTAAAATGTGCCGTGACACGTGTCACCATCACAGCCGATCTGCTAACATGCGCAGTGCCACGTGTCAGCATCCTACAGTGCCGACAGTCATCGTCGCCACGTCACCGCCATGTCATCAGCCACGTCAGCAAGTCAACAAGTCAAAATTGCCACGTGTCGTGCCACATCATCATCAGCCAATCAGGAAGTGACACGTGTCGCAATTCTACGGTGCCGACAGTCTCTTTCCCACGTGTCGCCACGTCACCGCCACATCATCGCCACGTCAGCATCAATAATTGAGTATCTAATCCTTATCTGACACGTGGCGGATAAGAATCTCAGCGACCAATCAGAAGCCGCCACGTGTCACAATAATTGAAGCCCAACCAATCTGCCACGTGTCACCTTATCAGCTTATCCAGAATCTTCAAACCGGCGAACCAGAGCGTGCCACGTCGACAAATCTGGCGTAGCGACGCTGAGGACCTGGCGTCGCGACGCTGGATCCTACCGAGGCCTATAAATTGAGCTCGAGATTTCAGAATTCAGTGCACCTTCCTCTCTCTTAATTCTTTCTAAAGAGAGAGTTTCTCTCTCTAGATTCTTTAGTTTTTAGTTTTTTTTTTTATTTTTAGTTTTTAGTTTTGTAAATAATTTTAATTACGTTTTGTAATAATAGTAATTTAATTTTTACTTTTTACTTTTTACAGTTTTTACTATTTACCATGATGAGGTAACTTCCCCAGCTAGGGTTAAAGGTAATTATTTTACTGTTACTATTTAGATTAATCTCCCTTAAAAATAATATATTCACTATTTAAAATATTGACTTAAAAAGGATACTGCCAGATTGGTCGGTTGGTAATTCATTTTAATCTGGTTTAAACCTGACTAATAAAGAATACCGCCAGATTGGTTGGTTGGTAATTTAATTTTGGTTCCGCCCTTATGGCTGGTTGGACTTAATTTGACTTAATCAGGTTACCGCCTATGTGGCTGGTTGGAGAAAGAATCACAAGTTTATATATTATTTTATGGGAGATATCTAAATTAGTAGTAGTAAAAGTAATTCCCTTTACCTTAGCATTTTATTTTATTTTACTTTTCAGTTTTACTTTATGTCTTTTACTTTTCAGTATTTTTACTTTATGTCTTTTACTTTTAAGTTGTTACTAGCCATAGTTATGTGTTAGTTATCTGGGGTTGTGATGAATTCTAATATCACCGGTTTATAAGGGGTTATTTTATAGTTTGGGTAATTTAAAGGTTTACTTATTAAGTCTTAAGCTTAATGCTTCTTGTTGTCTGATCACCAATAAGATTGATGTGGTAAATCTAAAATGAACTAGACATGGGGATTTTAGGTTTCAGCCTTAGACTTAATAGCCCACGATCTTCCTTGAGGATAAATAACTCTTTAATAGATTTCCTTACAGGATAGGAATATACCTGTCGGGCGGGGGTAGCCATAATTGGAACTTAAACTTAATGAATCCAGATAATTTGGTTGACATAGACATATGGTTCAATTGGGTTAAACTGGGTATTTGCGTCTGACCATCGACAGAGGCTTTTGCATAATTTAGTGTTCCAGGTTAGTAAACTGATTTATTACACAAACATAAAATAACCACTTCATCTTTTAAATGATATTAGAATAATTCACGACCCTAGATCTTTGTGTCTTTTGTTATTTTCCTTAGTATTTTCTTTTGTCTTTTTATTTATTTATTTTGTAAAACCACATTCAACCAATCAAACAATCATTCTCTTCTCCATTTAATTAGATATTTGTAAATAAATAGATTCAACAATTAATAACAACAGTAGGAATTAAGTCCTCGTGGGATCGATATTTTTATACTACTTGAACGATACGTGCGCTTGCGTTATACGTGTGTGTTTACGCCGGTCACTATCACATAAATGTTATTTATTATAAAGATGTCTAACAAGTTAGAGCCCACATGTGTAATCGCTACAAGAAATACGATCTTTAGCATCCAAAGTTTTAGCGTCACCGAGAAAATCATCCCCAAATCATAATTTAGCGTCGCCAAAATATTGCAATGCTAAAATTAACAATATATTGCGACGCCAGAAGTAACAACACTAAAATTACAACATTAAGCGTCACTAACGAAATTTCGACGCAATAAATTTTGACATTTAGCTTCGCTAACTATTTTTGAACGCTAAATAAGAAAAATCGTCAACGTTTAGCGTCGAATATAAATAATGACGCTAAATGCCATACATTTAGTGTCACAACCAATATAAATAGCCCTCTATTAATCATACAAACTCTTACAATACCCTACATTTGTATAGAAATAGTGACAATATTGTACATAGCATGATCCAGAGAAAACTTAAAATTGATATGCATTAAGAGATGTGCCTTTTGAACTTGAACCTTCCTTAGTAAGTACTTGTTGGATTTACCAATTTGTCTGTGTGTATATGAGACATTGAACTATTTATCATATTTTGCAAATCAAGACAACGGGTATCACGCATTTCGAATTTTGACACCTTTTGATTCATATGGTTGTGTTCATTTTGGTCCTGAATAATCCTATATTCATATGAGCTTTATAGAAATTATCCATTTCATTTTCATAATACGACCCCACATTACTCCTATATAGGTAACATAATGATTATAAGTATCATGCAATACTAATTTATTCTTCTATTAGTGTCATTAAGAATTATTAATCATTCATCTTTATCGTCATATGTATCATAACTTTTCTTATTATAAGAATGAGCAACTTGCTATGCTTTATTACTTGAGTTTTACCCAACTAGTTTTCCATATTGAACCTAGACTTGGTTTACCAATTTGCTAGGTTGGATTTACGCTAAGTTACTTCTCATTGTGCTGGCTTTAAGCTCATTCCCCTTGATAAATATAACATTTGCTCCTTTGGTATACCCTTTGTTAATTGATCTGCAATATTCTCTTATGATTTTACAAAATCAATGGAAATAATACTAGTCGAGAGCATGTGTTTTATAGTGTTATATCGATGTCTTATGTGCTTTGACTTCCCATTATACATATAGCTATTTGATCTCCTAATTGCAGCCATGCAGTTACAATGTACAAATATGGTCGTCACAGGTTGAGGCCATATTGGAATATCTTCCAAGAAATTATTTATTCATTCCGCTTCTTCAGCCATTTTATCCAAGGCTATGAATTCCAATTCCGTTGTTGAAGACGCTATATATGTTTACTTTTGTGATTTCCATGATACTGCAGCCTCTTCAAGTGTAAAAATATAACCACTTGTTGCTTTTTCCGTATCATTTAAAATCTAATCAACATCACTATATCTTTCAAAACTAGTGGATATTTTGTATAATGCAATCCATAATTCATTGTGTATTTTAAGTATCTTAATACTCGAACCAAATCATCCTAATGATCATTTGAAAGATTACTAGTATACCTTGCCAACCTATTCACATAGTAGAAATGTCTGGTATAGTATAATTCATGATATACTTTAGTGTTCTAATTATACTAGAGTATTCTAATTGTGACTCGTGATGTACTTTAGTGTTCCAATTATACATGAGTATTCTAATTGTGCACTATCACCAATATTTTTCTTTAATGTACTCTTAGGATCAAAATGAGTTTTAAACAGATTTCTTTCAAAATGTCCAAATTTTTGATGAATTATTTCTTTATAGTGTGATGGCTAAGTATATAACCATCACTACTTTTTTGAATTTGAATTTCTAAGATAACATCAACCTTTCCCATGTCTTTAATATCAAATATCGAATTCAATGTTTTCTTTGTGGAGTTTATGACGTTTAAATTTAGTCCCATGATGAGCATACCATCAACATACAAACATACAATGACATATGAACCATTACTCATTTTCTTGATGTAAACACATTTATCACATTTATTGATCCGAAATCCATGTGATAACATTGTATGATCAAGTTTCTCATGCCATTATTTGGGTGCTTGTTTAAGTCCATAAAGTGATTTTACCAGTTTACATATTTTTTTCTCTTGTCCTTTTGTTATAAACCCTTCAGGTTATCCCATATAAATTTCTTCATCTAACTTACCATTTAAGAATAAAGTTTTTACATCCATTTGATGTATTTCCAAATTATAAATTACTGCAATCGTAATTAACATCCTCATAGATGTTATTCTATTTACTGGCGAGTATGTGTCAATGAAATTAAGCCCTTATTTTTTACGATATCCTTTAGCTACTAAGAGAGCTTTGCATTTATCAATTGTACCATCAGGCTTCAATTTCTTTTTAAAAATCCACTTGTAACCAATCGTTTTGCACCCATATGGTAAATCTACTAATTCTCATGTATGGTTTTGTAGAATGAATTCTATTTTGCTATTTATTGCTTCCTTCCAATAAATAGATTCAGACGAAGTCGTGGCCTTTTTATATGTTTGAGGTTTAGCTTCGAAGAAAAAATTTAAAAAATTAGGTCCATAATCTTTTGCTACCTTGATTCGTTTTCCTCTTATAGGTTTTAACTCTTTCTCTTGGAGAGATGATGTTGATTTATTTGGTTTCAAGTCCTTGTCTTTAACACCGGATGAAGAGGCAACATCAACACCATTCTCGTAACTAAATCCAAGAACTTTTCATTTATTTTTAACAAGTCTATCCTTATAAAGAAATATGTGCTCAAACAATTCAAAATTATTAGACTCAATAATGATATTCACTTGGATATCTGAAATTTCAAATTTAATGACTAGAAATTGGTATACTGCACTATTATTGGCATATCCAATAAACATACAGTCAATAGTTTTAGGTTTGAGTTTAACTCTTTTAGACAAAGGAATTTGAACCTTTGCTAGGCAATCCCACACTTTCAGGATTTTATAAGTCGGTGGAATTTTCTTCCATTTTTCATATAGAGATTGATCATTCTTTTTTGGTGGAATTATGTGGTAAACCAGAACTATTAAGCATAAAATTTATCATATTCTTTAATGTTCTATTTTTGCGTTCAATTATCCCATTCTGTTGAGAAGTGCAAGGTGCTGTTGCTTGATAAATTATTTCATTGGAAGCACAAAATTCTGCAAAGTATTAGATTCATATTCTCATTCTCTATCATATTACAGTATTTTGTTCTGCTTGTCTAATTAGTTTTCCACCTCATCTTTATATGTCTTGAACATATTCAAAGTTTCGTCTTTGCTATGTATTAAATAAACATAACAATATTAACTAATATCATCTATGAAAGTAATGTAGTAATTATTTACTCCATGACTTGGTATCGATTTAAAATCATACAAATGTTTATGAATTAATCCTAACAATTCATTGATATTTTAATCATAAATTTATATGATTTGCTAGCAAACTTTGATTCAACACATGTTTCATATTTATGCATATTATCCTTTGTACTATTAGGCAACAAATCAAGATTAACCATTATATGCAAAGATTTAAAATTAACTTGAGCAAGTAAGTAGAAGTTTTATTTATTTTATTAATAATGGCATCAACAATTACATTTAGTTTAAACAACTATAATATCCAGAATTTTCGGAACACTGTTGGAATTTTCTGTAATGGTGTTTTAAGATTATTGAAACTGAAAGTATTGAAATCAGACTTAATTTGGTTATTCCGGAAAGATCCGAGATTTTATCGTAGTTTAGTCGAGAACTCTGTAAGTCGTGTTTCTGACGGCATTTCACCGTTTGTTTTGGCAGACTTAACTAGGACCTGAAGTGCTCGCGAAGCCAGGTAAGTAACTCATGCAATGAGTGTTTGAATAATTTATTGATGTTTTAAATATATATATGATTGACATATTTAGGTTAAGACGAGAATAAATAAGATATATTCTTGAAAACATAGTTCGAGGTTACACGTAGTAAGGATAAACGACCACAACAGGTATGGAACTTTGTTACTGATATGATATGAAATAAAGTATAAAATGAGCTCAATGTTTGTGTGAATGTATGGATGTATGAAAGTGTAAGAATTGGTAATGATATGTATACATTATGTAAATATATAACTATATAAGCATGTATACGTATATGCATATCATGTTAAGATATGTATAGATTGGGTATACGGAATCGGTAAATGGAACAAATCATTTTTTTCTAAATTTTGTACAAGTTAAACTCTTTAATGGCTAAAGTACGTGTACGAATGAATATGTCTATAAATGAATGTTTCTGATAAGAATTCTGGAGATAAAGTGCATTTGAATGAAAATTAAAACACAGCTAGATTGTTAAAGCCAACGGTATCAGAATTCGAAGGGATAAGTATGTTCATATTTTTGATGTATATACGTATATATATCGGATGATAAACAATATTAGACATGTATGTGTTGTGTATGCGAGATTGTGTCACGTGATATGTGTGCACGTGTGTATGTTAATTGGTTGATAATCTCGTGTTGAGTAGTCGGGCTAGTTAGGAATTTGTTCGGACGACATTCATCTCATACCTATTTTAATATAGGTAATGAGTCTCGTACGAGCATTTTATGCATAAGTCAGCCTTATATGTGTGTTGTATGATTATATGCTTTGTGATAAATTGGTTATTATTTATGCTTCGTGGTTGGTTGAATGATGATTGCACGTATGTCCGAGTGTATGTATGTGTATGATAGAACTCGTAATATATACATATAGTGTATGCTTATATAAAATGAATGAATGATTTGAAAACAGATGTGAATATCAGATGTAAAGCGTGTTTGATAAGTTATATTGGTATGAATGTATGTGTAAGAATTCTGAAAGTGTGTTTGCATGAATATAAGAGAAAAATGTTATACGTATGTGTAAATGCATATGAATCCCGAATGTAAAGCTATTATAAGGTTATCATGATTAAAGTAAGTGAAAGAAAGTTGTAATCAAATTGAAGGAAGCTTATTGGATTTGTCATTTTGATAATATTACAAAGATGGATATTTGTGATAAAAGTATATATGTATGATTTCACATGTCATTTGATTAAAGTGAATTTGATAGTAAACGATATACTCCATGCCATTCGAGTTTTGTTTTGCGTTCTTAGGATGGTTTGATTTTTAGATTGACACATATATATGTAAACAGATATGAGAGTTTGCATATGTGATAGATAAAGGCTTAGTTAAAAGCTGAATTTGTAACTTGGTAATGCTGGAAAATTTCTAGTATGTTTAACTTTATGTTTTGTTGGTTGTATGAGCATGGTTACTTACCGAGTTTTATAACTCACACCAAACCAGTTTGCTAGTTTTGCAGGTTGGCTACCAGATGGGACAACCACTTCGGCTTTGGAAGTCATGCTCGAGACGTGGATCACCCAAGCGGCAGTCACCCTCGCTAGTATCCTGGGAAAAGTTTTAGAAGATTAGGATATCTGATTTATTGTTTTATTTATCGTGCTAAGCATGTTTTTTTTATTAATAAGTTAAAGTTTTGATTGTTTATGATATGGTGGGCACAGTGCCCTTGAGTTTTGATAGATAGTGTGGGAGGAGCCCTTAGGGTATGATTTTGATGAGATTTGTGTGGACCTGAGGTCATTTTATTTATTTGGAGTATTTTTGGATTGTCTTTGATGCTGGACTGCGATCCAGGTTGTCCAGTTTTAGGATACATCATGCCAAATTTTCGTAAATTTAGAGGCTTACGGAGATGGGTCAATCCTGTATCCTGCCGGTAGCATCCTATCTCTGGCGGGGTGTTACAGTTGTGGAATCAGAGCAATGTTTAGGGTGTCGGTGACTGCTGCTACAAGGTATCTGATCGTCTGAGTAAGTTTTCTGTTACATATAGAGCATATAAGTCATATGTTTGTTATTTGATTTGATTTCTGTTATAGGGTATGACGTGCTATGATTTTTATTGATATGAATGATATGGATTTTCTGTATATGTATGTGTATATGTGTATAGGTACATTAAGTTAAAAGTATGTGGTTTATATAGATATATGTATTTGTAACTAATGTGAATACAAGGTGTTTGAGGTACGAGAGATTCTATGATGTTGATAGTCTTAATTGTGAATTGATATTTTAAACCATGTTTTGAAAACTTGGTATTTGATTTTTGGCACAAAAGTGTTTTGAAAAGAAAAAGGAAAGGAAAGAAGAATGAAAGAAAGAAAGAAAGTTTTCAGATATTTTGATTTTAATTATAAAAGAATAAAGAAAATATTTCCGCCTCGATGTTTGATTAACGTTTTCATGTTTTTAGATTTATCGTTATGATTCCGTCTCGGTGCTCGAAAATGATTTTGATGTTTTTAAACTATAAAACTTGTTTCCGCCGAGATGCTCGAAAATCTATTTCGGCCACGGTGCTTGATGATTTATGTTTTGACCCTCCGTGGTGTTCGTATATGTTTCGTTCCGGATTGGCCCCCGGGGCGCTCGTTATGGGGTCCAGACCATCAGAAAAAAGGTGGCCCACTACGCTGTCGACATGGTCCGTATACTGTTCGGTCTATGCGCGCTATTAAGCAGTGGATGATCGATATGTATTTTGAAAACATTGCATCAATCATTTATTTTTGATTTACACATATTTATGTTTTATGGGAAAATGATTTCAAAAGAATTACATGATATGATATGATATGTTTCTGCCAGGGTGCTTGATGATTTTTGATATTATATGATATGATATGATATGTTTCTGTCACAGTGCTTGATGATTTTATATTTTTGACCCTTCGTGATGCTCGTATATGGGTTTTCCCAACTGCAGTGGGCCGACCTGACCCTCTTTCGATAGGAGATTATTTTGTTCATTGTCCGATCTATGCGTGCGATTCAGGCATTGGGCGCTCGTTTATGTTTCGTTTAGTGAGTTATGTTGGATGCTCGATATGGTTTTACGATAATGGATTTTGAAACTGATTTTGTTTACAGCAAAAGAGTTTTTCAAATGTATTTTCGAAATGGTTTTTGAAAGATATCGTTTTACGTTTTCTATTTTGAATAATGACAGAGGTTGACAGATTTCGGACTATCAACATCATAAGAACATGTATGATTATTTGTCACTTATGGCCATGACAATGGATTTATTTGTTGATATAAAGGATTATGTTCATCATAAGAATACGTATGTAAGTTTGTAGTTAGACATGGATATTATACGTATAGTGATGGTTATATGACCGGCGTAAACACACATGTATAACGCAAGCGCACGTATCGTTCAAGTAGTATAAAAATATCGATCCCACGAGGACTTAATTCCTAATGTTGTTATTAATTATTGATACTATTTATTTACATGTATCTAATTATAGGGAGAAGAGATTTGATTGCTTTTGGTTGGTTGAATGTGGATTTGCTAATTAAAATAAAAATAAACATAAAAGAAAATATTAAGGAAAATAAAAGAAAAGACTTAAAGATCTAGGGTCGTGACTCCACAAATATAAATATAAAGATGAATTTATTCTCTTATCTATGTGTAATAAATTAGTTTGCTAGCATGTAACACAAAAATATGCAAAAGCCTCTGTCGATGGTCAGACGCAAATACCCAGTATAACCCAATTAAACCATATGTCTATGTCAACCAAATTACCTGGATTCATTAAGATTAAGTTCCAATTATAGCTACCCCCGCCCGACAGGTATATGTCTATCCTGTAAGGAAATCTATTAAAGGGTTATCTATCCTCAAGGAAAATCGTGGGCTATTGAATCTAAGGCTGAAACCTAAAATCCCTATGTCTAGTTCATTTTAAATTTACCACATCAATCTTATTGGTGATCAGACAACAAGAAGCATTAAGCTTAAGACTTAATAAGTAAACTAAGGAATTTACCCATAAAAAGAAAATCAATTATTAAATGTGAATATTGTGTTTCATCACTTCCTTAGAATAAAATAAAATACTGGGGTTAGAGGATCCACTTTCAGAAATCTCAAATTATTATAATATGGTAATTGCATGTATTATCCAATTAAGTTGAACTAGCCATAAAGGCGGTGTTATTATTTATCCATAAACCAGCCATATAGGCGGTAATTATCTGTCACCTAAAGACCAGCCATATAGGCGGTGTCACATTATGTTACATAATTAAAACCAGTCATTGAGGCGGAATCAACTTTTAATTCATATTATTAAATCATAATTTCCATATTATAATTGAAGTGAGATTAATCTACCTTTACTATTTCTAATTTAGAAATCTCTCTTATTATAATATATAAATCTGTGTGATATTTACCAACCAGCCATATAGGTGGTATCCTGATTAAGTCAAATTAATAATTAATTACCAACGGACCAACCAGGCGGTATCCTCATTAAGTCAGGTTAAAACCAGTTTAAAAATAATTACCAACCGACCAATATAGCGGTATCCTTATTAAGTCAGGTTTTAAATAATTTATAAATTATAATTAAGGGAGATTAATCTAAATTATAAAAGTAAAAAGAATCACATTTACCCCAGCAGTAAATTAACTACTGAACATAAAAGAAGAAAAATAAAATTAAATTAAATTTTATTACAAAAAGTAAAAGTGCATAATTAAAAATACTGAAAGAAAAAAATGCTAAATTTAAATTACAAAAACTTAAACACAGAATATGCAATCCTTAAAGTCCTTACAAAACTCAAGGAATGCATGATTTAAATTCTGACATCGAGCTGAATTTATAGGCGTCAATAGGGGTCGGGCGTCGTGACGCCCAGCTCACGGCGCGACGCGGGACATTGTCGACGTGGCAGCTTCTGGTTCGTCACTTCAGATTCTGGATAAGGTGATAAGATGACACGTGGCAAGGTGGTTGGGTGCTCAATTATTGTGACACGTGGCGGCTCGTGATTGGCTGATAAGTGAGTCAATAATTGAGCTGACGTGGCGCTGATGTGGCGATTGTGACTGTCGGCACCATAGAATGATGACACGTGGCACGCTGTGATTGGTTGATGATGATGTGGCGATGATATGGAATTTTGACTCGGTCAACCGGTGAAGTGGATGATGATGTGGCTGACATGTGGAGTGACACGTGGCGATGGCGAATGTCGGCACCGTAGGATGATGACACGTGGCACGACGCACGTTAGCAGATCGGTTGTGATGGTGACATGTGGCACGGTGCACGTTAGTAAAGTCAAACTCTTCTCAGATTCTGACTTATGGACCCGGTGCACATTAGCACTGTTCGGCGCACGTTAGGCGTCGCGACGCCAAAGGCTTGCTGACAAGAAACCCACTTGGATTCGAAATCCAAGCAAACCTCAAGCAACGGACAGAACCCCAAGAACCGCGAATTTGATTTTGTAGGAACAAAACCCTTCCAAGGCCCTAAAGAACTTGCCCTTGAGAACCTTTAAGATGAATCCTTGTACTGTTTTGCTAGCAATGGAGACGCCACTAAGTGTGCCAAACTTAGATAAATCGATTCAAACTTGAAAAGGGGAATCCCTCCCTTACAATAATTCGGCCATAGCCAAAGCTTTAAGCTTTTGAGTTTAAAATTTCGTTTATTACCCTCAAATGAAGAAGAAAGTAAGCTTAAATAGTGTTACAAAAAGAAACCCTAAAGGCATAAAGACAACAATGCCCTTAAAAACGAAATTACACAAATATCAAGTCTTTAAGTCTTCAAATGCCTAGGAAGTTTTATTCTAAACTGATTTGGGCCAAGTGAATTGGTTTTGGGCCCTTTCCATCGAAGCCCACATGCATCTCTATTTGTTTGTTGCAGTCGGCCATAAAACTCTGAACTAATCCCGCCATTGCTTCTCTAAGTCTTTTGGTCCTCTGCCTCGTAATTGGCCCTTCTGGTACTTGTAATGCTTCCTTTGGTTTGTTGTCGGCCTGGATCATGTCATCCCCTCGCTCTTGAAAAGGATTCGACCTCGAATCTGTACCTGCATCAAAATGAGTTAAGTCAGAAACATTAAATGTAGCAGACACATTATACTTACCTTGTAAATCCAGCTTGTATGCATTGTCATTAATCCGTTCCAAAACTTGAAATGGACCATCCCCTCTCGGTTGTAGCTTAGATTTACGTTGTTCAGGAAATCTCTCCTTGCGCATGTGTACCCAAACCCAATCTCCAGGCTGAAATACCACACGCTTTCTTCCCTTATTAGCATGAGAAGCATATTGCTCATTCTTCCGTTGTATTTGCTCTATTGCTTTCTCATGTATGTGCTTCACCAAATCGGCTTTCCTTTTTCCATCTAGCCCCGCATGCTCATCAACAGGCAAAGGTAACAAATCCAATGGAGTTAGTGGCTGAAAACCATAAACAATTTCAAAAGGTGAAAATGATGTAGAAGAATGAATGCTACGATTATATGCAAACTCAATAAATGGCAAACAATCTTCCCAACTCTTCAAATTCTTGCCAACTATAGTGCGCAATAATTGAGATAAAGTCCTATTAACGACCTCTGTTTGTCCATCAGTCTGTGGATGACATGTGGTAGAATACAATAGTTTGGTGCCTAGTTTAGCCCACACACACCTTCCAAAAATGGCTAAGGAACTTAACATCTCTATCAGATACAATACTCCTAGGTATACCATGGAGTCGAACTATGTCTCTGAAAAATAAATCTGCAATGTTTGTAGCATCATCGGTTTTATGACATGCAATGAAATGAGCCATTTTACTAAACCTATCAACTACAACAAAGATTGAATCTCTACCCCTCTTTGTCCTAGGCAAACCTAACACAAAATCCATCGATATATCAACCCAGGGTTCACTAGGTACAGGCAAAGGAGTATACAAACCATGTGGCATTAATTTAGATTTAGCATGCTTACATGTTAGACATTTATCACAAATACGCTCAACATCACGTTTCATTTTAGGCCAATAAAAGTGCTCATGTAAAATAGCTAAAGTCTTAGTAAACCTAAAATGCCCCATCAAACCTCCCCCATGCGCTTCCTTCACAAGCAACTCACGCATACTCCAAGAAGGAACACACAACCTGTTCGCTTTAAATAAGAATCCGTCATGAATGTAAAACTTTCCAAAAGATGACTTTGCACAAGTAGCAAAAATCTCACCAAAATCAGAATCACACTCATATAATTCCTTAATCAAATCAAATCCCAACATCCGTGCATGCATTGAAGTAAGTAAAACATACATGCGAGATAATGCATCAGCCACTATGTTTTCTTTACCTTGCTTGTAGCGTATAACATATGGAAATGACTCAATGAATTCCATCCATTTTGCGTGTCGCTTATTCAGCTTACCTTGACCCTTCAAGTGTTTTAATGATTCATGGTCGGTGTGGATCACGAACTCTTTAGGCCACAAGTAGTGCTGCCATGTCTCAAGTGCTCTCACAAGCGCATATAACTCTTTGTCATACGTGGGGTACCTCAAAGCTGCTTCATTCAGCTTCTCACTAAAATAGGCTATTGGCCGCTTTTCTTGCATGAGAACTGCTCCAATACCTAACCCTGATGCGTCACACTCAATCTCAAATGTCTTCTCGAAGTTGGGTAGTGCTAAAATGGGTACACTGCATAACTTTGCTTTAAGGTCCTGGAATGCTCGCTCTTGCGCCTCGCCCCATTGAAAACCAACTGTTTTCTTTACTACCTCAGTCAATGGCGCGGCAATGCTACTGAAGTCCTTGACAAATCTCCTATAGAAGCTCGCTAACCCATGAAAGCTTCAGACTTCTGTCACTGTAGTTGGTATAGGCCATTCCTGAATTGCCTTTACCTTCTCCACATCTACCTTGATGCCATCTGCACTCACAACAAAGCCAAGAAAAACAATTATATCCATGCAAAATGTGCATTTGTCAGAGTTAGCATACAATTGTTCTTTTCGTAAAACATCAAGTACCTGCTTCAAATGCATCACATGCTCATCTACTGTTTTACTCTAAACTAAGATGTCATCAAAATAAACCACAACAAACTTACCTAAAAATGCACGCATAACATGATTCATCAATCTCATAAATGTGCTAGGTGCGTTTGAGAGACCAAATGGCATAACTAACCATTCATACAAGCCATATTTAGTCTTAAATGCAGTTTTCCACTCATCTCCCTCTCTCATGCGAATTTGATGGTATCCACTCTTTAAGTCAATCTTACTAAAAATTTTGGAACCATGCAATTCATCCAACATGTCATCTAGTCTAGGAATGGGGTGACGATACTTTACCGTAATATTGTTGATAGCTCGACAATCAATGCACATACGCCACGTCCCATCTTTCTTAGGAACTAGAAGTACTGGTACTGCACAAGGGCTCATGCTTTCCCTTACATACTCCTTATCCATCAATTCCCGTACTTGCCTTTGTAGCTCATTTGTCTCCTCAGGATTGCTCCTAT